>JAPMOB010241653.1:0-26453 GCA_029875015.1 Lepomis gibbosus
GCTAAAACAATTACACCACCCTCTGAACTCTTAATCAGTATTAGTCTTACTACAGCACCATGCATACTACTTGAACATGTCGAGAAATTCAAAGGCTTGCAGGCCTGCCATGCCTAGTTAAAGCTGCCCCCTATCTATCCTCGCAGGTTGCATCCTCCCTCTTTTCCCACTCTCCTATCCATCCCTCCATTACATCTTCTCTCCCTCCATATTTCCTCTTCCTCTCCCAGTAATCACCCCCCCCAGTCTCACGCTCTGTCTCTCTGACTGTCTCCACTGCCAGTGAGTTTCGGCGTCCTGTCCAAGAGTGGGTGATTAACAGCAAATTAATTTCGCCCTTAATGATTGGCTCAGGGACTCACTCCTCTGTGTCTGATTGGCCAAGGGACGAGGAAGCTAATTTCCCCTGGTGCTCATGGCGAATAGTGGTCGCCCTCAATTACCATCTGCTATGTGTGAGTGTGTATGTGTGTGTGCACCACAAGTGTGTGCAAGTGCAAGCACTATCACTGCATGCGTGTGCAAGAGTGTCTTCATAAATGTTTAAGTGTGTGTGTGTGTGTGGAAGGAGCTGAAAACTGGTGGACTAACAATAATGAGCTCTTGCTCTAAACACAGGCAGATGGAGAGGTTGACAAACACACTCCTTGCTGTGTCACACATCCACAGACACACATATACACATATTTGTTGGCTACTGTACACTTGTACACCACAATACTGGCTTATATGTGTCGTTCTCGTGTCCCGCACTCTCCATTCTTCTTCCCATCTTTCTTTCCTCCTCCCTACTCATCTCCTCTCTTTCCTCTCTCCCTCTTACCACTCTTAACCCTGCCTCCTTCTCCTGTCTCCTCCCATCAATCTCTCTTTATGAAACTATCATCTTCTTTTTCTCTCCTCCCTCCTTGCTGTCGTCCAAAATCCACCTCTCTTTTTCTTCCTCTTCTGTCGCTCTCATCTGTTCTCCTTTCAGCTATTTTAATCCTGTGATATTGTTTTGTGTCAGATGTATTGTTATGCCCATGTGTGAAATGTACTTTAAAGATGCTGCGTGTTGGATGTCTTTATTGATATCGCTGCCAAATCAAAGGAGTTTTTCATGAAGCAAAATTCAGCCTTACACTGACGCTTCTAAGCTGCTTCAGACTTATATTTGGGTCAGATTTTGTTCACTGGAAGCAGAATCGGATCCTTCATCTTTGCCTCCATATGTTGCCTGTAATTATATGCGATATGTACTACAATGTGGATCTCTTTTTTTTAAACCAGTTTACATTTCTTCATTGAGAAGTGGCATTTCTAAATCATCAGAGAGGAGAGAAACCAGTCATATGGGAGTGCTGAAGAAGAGGTGGTTGCATAAATTAATAACATGTTATGTAATAATTCTTCATGTTACGGCCTTTACACCCATGTGAACTAAACTGTGTTTTTAGAGGAACCTTACAAGTCAGTTTGAAGCTTTTACATGACTGAGTTCATTAGAGTCATCCATGTAAAAGGTCCACGTTCGTTTCTTCTCTGCATTCCTTGTTGCAGTGTGCGATATTTAGCAGTCACACTCCAAGTGTCAGGCACTGACTGTACGTTTGCAGGGATGGTGGCTGTTCAAAGCCCGTCAAAACACACTGAGGCACGTCTTTGTCTCATATCTCTCCACCCCTCCAACCACCTCCAGGTAAGATCAAGTACTCGGAGCAGGTGTATGACTCCTGCATGGAGGCGTTTGATTGCCTGCCCCTGGCAGCCCTGATGAACCAGCAGTTCCTGTGTGTGCATGGGGGGCTTTCACCAGAGATCCACACGCTGGACGACATCAAGAAGGTACGATAAGAGGCACAAACACACACACACACACACACACAATTTTGATTTAACAATACTGCCCTTCAAAGGCAAAACAAAGTAATTACAGGTTTGGTCAAAATAAGTTAAAACCTGACTTATTTGTATTATTATATACATTAGAAAACATTATATGATTTAAATAGTATCCATCTAAAACCCCGGCTAAACTACAGAAACATGGCTGTGTAGTTGCTACATTGTGGCTTTGTATTGCTGCACAGGCTGCAGTGACTGCTGTCTGGTTTGGTCATCTGTGGAATCGAGAAGCCAACGTGACTCAGCTACAGAGAAACAGCAAAGTAGGCAGCTAAAGCAAGAGAGCTGTAGCTAATGATATAGCCTTATGCTAAACTGGATTTAATGATTCACTTAATGATTTTTCCCTACCTGTAAATAAAAGAATATCCATTTTGACAAACTGATATCTTAGCAGTTCAGTTATTCCAAATAACTAAATGGAGCGGCAGGTAATTTCAATCACAATGGAGAAAGGATGCAGCTAAACCTGCTTAATGTAACTAGCAGAGCTGATCTCATGTCAGCTTTTGACACTAGTTGAATTCATGCACTATGGTGCATTTAAGGTGCTTTTAAAGGTCCAGTGTGTCATATTTAGAAAGATCTATCGATCTAATGCAATATATTGTACATAACTATGTTTTTGGTGTTGTGTAAGGGCCCTTCATAATGACCAGTTATGTTTTTATTACCCTAGAATGAGCCTTTTCTATCTACATACACCGCAGGTCCTCTGACACAGATGTTGCCATGTTGCACCGTCATGTTTCAACAGTAGCACGAATGGACAAACGGCTGTATAGAGCATGTTTCGTCACTAAGTTGACTACGTACAAAGAAAAAGACGAAGTAACGTTAGTAGTAGCAGTAGTCGTCTGGTTTGTTAGAAAAAAGAAAAGAAGAGAAATTTGGACAAATGGAGGACCACATGTTATTTAGCACAAGAGCTGACAGAGCATGTCAGCCTCCATAGCTTCTCCTGCACACTTAGAATGGAGGGGTCAGTGGTGAGGGAGCCATTTGGTTATGATTCACAACCCTCAGCACTAGATGCTACTAAGTAACTGTACTACGCATGTGTACGTTTTACAGCGTAGAAAAATTTTAAAGGTCCTGTAAAAGAACTTGGGTATAATGCAAGGAACCACTGAATAAACAGTCAAACAGAACAGAAAAAAATTGCAACAGTAGACCTTACCCCTAGACTCTACATAGATAGTACAACAGATGATCAAAGGAAACGTCTCTGTGAAGGAGACATCCCAGCTATGACTACTGTATCTAACATAGGCAGCTGTAAAAGTCTGAGGTGGAATAAACTAAATGTTAAAAAAAAAAACAAGCAATCCAGCATGCATTAAAAGTAACGACCAGAGTCGTAAAAGGCTATAAAATCCGAGTGTTTGCTGAATTTAGCGCATGCGTAGAACAGAACGGGCAGGCGGCACAGATCGGCCACCTACATGGTCCACAGGCTGTAAAAATTCAAAATATTATTCTCCTTTTTGTTCTAAAGAAAAAGAAATGTGACAGGACACTTTTATGTTGGTATATACATTTTCCCATTTCATTCAGTCAAAATTATCCAAAGGCTGAGTCTACTATCTTTATTTTTAAGGTATTTAGGTTTTATTGCAATTTTGTGGGTAAAATAAGTCTAGGTATTGTAATCTTTCTAAATGTTATGCAGTTTGCCTGCCAACCTGAAAACTTTAAAGTCAGCTTAATTTCCCCCAGTATGTATTGAATAATACATAATAGCAAAACTTATCATACTGCTAGCCTAATTGCTACGAAACATCGTTAATGTAGCATGTTGTTGACTCACACACACACACACACACACACACACACACACACACACACACACACATCTACTCTTATTTATACCCCAATACCCACATGTACTGTAAATGCAGAGAATCCTTAGGAAACCAGCACATACTGTATCCCAATGGATGAGGCTGCATGTATACAGTTCACAGTAACACTGAATACAAAAGCAAGCACATGAACACAGAGACGCGGGGACACACACTTCCTCATCTAATGGCAGTGTTTCCATGGTGAATCTGCTGGTGTGACATCTTCTCCCTCCTGTGTGGTGCGGGTTTCCATGGAGATGCTCTGCTCCGACAGTATGTGTTTGTGTGTACATTTGTGTGTACAATGTGTTTGGTTTCCTTTCTCTTATGATTTATGATACATGTACTCGTGCCTTGTTGTGTTTGTTTGTGTGTGTGTGTGAATATCACTTTTTAAAATGTTGTGTATCTGAAATGTTTTTTTTATGTAAGGGTTTCTTTGTGTTTATGGATTTCTATGTTAGCATTTGTGTTTCTGTGAGCTTATATTTTTGTGTGTGTCTGTGTGTGTCTTCATCACATGTCCTAGTTGGACCGGTTCAAGGAGCCCCCAGCGTTTGGGCCCATGTGCGACCTGCTGTGGGCCGACCCCCTGGAAGACTTTGGCAACGAGAAGACCCAGGAATACTTTGGCCACAACACAGTCAGAGGCTGCTCCTATTTCTACAGGTACAGGACAAAATTACATTAAGAGTCCTGAGTTTATTTTAGAAGAAAGTGAATATAGTTACCTTATAGATACCTGTGCTTAAAAAGAGATATTAAGGGGATGCTGGTTTCCTCCATCACTGATAACTGTATCATCTACTTCTAGATCTTATTTTTAACACAGCTTACATTTTAACAATTGTATAATGTATTTTAATGTATTATATTAGTTTATTATTTTAGGATGCCTAAAACCATCGGGGAAAAGGGACTGATGATGAAAACTATCCAGTGGATAACTAGGGTACATTTACATTTGTTTTAAATGTTGATCAATAAATAATAAACAATAAAATGAAAAATAAAAAAAATGGAAACCTGATATTCAAACAAGCCAGAACTAATGTAATATTCGGAGGTACAAAACACACACTAGGAATAATATTCTTTGAAATTAGCAGCTGAAACAGGCAGCCAGAAATAGGACTGATCCTCAAACGTGTTCCTGTCTGTGTTGTGTTGGGCTCATTCGATGTGTTGTAATGATCTGGGCGCCTTGTGATCGCCTGGCGTTAGCGAGATGTGACTTTCATCTACAAATCAGGAATTTAATATAGTTTCAGGTGGACTTCAGGCTATTGGTTTGGGATGTTTGTGATGAGAAGAGAGAGAGAGAGAGAGAGAGAGAGACATGTTTCCTGCACGGTTACACCACATCCGAGATCCAATAACAATCACTGGGATTTGTACAAGAGACAGAAAATCTCGGCCAGTTTACACACGCACACATAAACACAGCACATTCACAAACACATACGCACAGTACCGTTTCAGCATGAAACGATATCCCACAATCCCCAGGGAGACTGCACGGTTCAGTTGCTATGACGACTGGCTACTCCTGCCAGATATGGAGTGATATTAAGATACAGTGAGAGAAAGAGGGAGAGCAACATAGGAGGAGGGTGGTGGTGGTGTAGAAGATGCAAGATAGAAAATAAAATATAAAAAGAAATGGAGGAATGTAAAGCTGAAGTTGAGAGACTGATGGAGGTCGGTGCGGCTGTAGCTGCGTTCCTCACTTGAATAAGTCGGTGTTATGATACGTTGTTTGTGGAAAACACAGTGATTTTCTAGGTTTAGTAGACAAAGCTTCAGTCGACCAGCTAGTGTGCTCCCCACAGCAGTGGGGAGGCCATAAGCCCTGATCAGGCCTGCCTGCACTCACTGATGCCCCCTGCTGGTCATAGCTAAACATGACATTAGAAAACAAGAGGACCACTCAATTCCCACTGCTAGACTTTAAATACTTCCATCTGTTTTGTGGTTTACAGCAGTCTTTATATAATAACATATGACATGTTTGATATATAAAGTGTTTTTTACTGGATCTTGTATATTTCTTCCCCTGTATGTTTTTTCCATTGCCTCCCTTCTGATTCATTTACTTTCCGTCACTCTTCCTCTCTGTGTCTCTCTTTCTGCCCCCAGTTACCCAGCAGTGTGCGAGTTCCTACAGACCAACAACCTGTTGTCAATCATCAGAGCACATGAAGCACAGGATGCTGGGTAAGCTGACTGATTCTCGTGGCTCAGTCCTTTTCTCGGCTTAAGAGGGAGCACCATTTAATTTAATGGCTTACCTTGACATTTGTTCTGAGCTGTTATTTTACTTTGCCAGGCAAGTGGTACATCGCAGTAAAAGAGGTTCCACAGTTTTCCTTCTGTCACCCTTAAACTATGTGATTAGCATTGTTAGAGTCTGTCTGAGAGTTTGTTTAACCGAGAGAAAGAACACAATTCAGGTTAACTAACTCATCTCTTGAAAAACAGAACAGTGATGAATAGAGAGCCATGTTACGTTTGCACTACTAGTCTAAATATAATAGTGGGGACAAAGCACAAATTTCTGACCCACAAATCCATCCCTTGCATCTGTTATCTTAGTGTAAATCCTCTAGATATAATGCAGCAATTAAGGCAGCACTATTCAGAGTTGTGCTGTTTGGTGAACCCATTAACATTACTTTGTCTGTCATGCAGCTGGGTAGTCTGGGTAATCGTCCATGGACATAAAACATATTGTTGATAGTGCTGCTTCAGGAACACCTCAGAAAACAAAAACTATTTCACCACACCTGGAAAACTGGTCTCTCTTCAATTGAGAGTGACATTTTAAAGTGGCAGTTTGGCTGACGTAAAACAGTGTGCTTATTGTATTTTTTCCTGTCAAAATAAAATGCATTTTATTTTTATGTATTTAATCTTATTTAATTAGGCAATTTATTTGAGAACAAATTATTATTTACGACCGCGGCCCGGCAACAGGAAGACAATGAGATTATTGAGACATAATATATGAATAGAAAAAAGACGTATGCTGAACGCACAAACACCACCCGGCCAACCCAGTAAGACAATCACCATCACCTTGCCTTGATTTGATTGGCTCATGGTCAGACGTAGTGTATGGTGGTCAGCCACGGACAAAGTGTGCAAATAGGCAAAGACCAAAACAAGAACCAGCCTTGTGCTGATGACATTGATTGAATATTGACATTTGGTAATGCAGGTGTTCCTGAAGAGTATAACATCCTTGACAAAGCTGCACAGGACACTGGCACACTGGGAGCACCATAATAAAAGACAATATGAAAATCACTCTAATAGGAAAACAGCCGACTCATTCTGCTGCATACCTAGATTATATTTGTTTATAATGAGTAAACTAAATTCTTGATTACTGATGAGTTTGGTAATTAGTTTATCCTCAAGGGAACCAGCATCTAGAGGCTGCTGTTGTGGTTTGTGTGAGGGTACAAAAGAAAAATGTGTGCTTGTGTTCATTATCATGCCCAATCTCAGTAGGTTCTTTGCATGCATGAAAATAATTGCACGCAAACTTGTTTAGTTGTGACTAAGTCACTATATCTGGGCCTTGCAATGAAAATATCAACTTTGTGCTGGCATCTCCACTCTTACTTACCCGTGTCATTTTCCTTCATTTGTTTTTAAATGCGTGGTTGTCACACCTTTAACCAGTCTGGTTTTTATGACCTCAGAAGCAACAAATCTTTCATCCATATTTTATTTGAGTAGCTGTAACGTGGGTGTTTTGTTTGTCTCTCTTTCCTCAGGTATCGCATGTACAGGAAGAGTCAGACTACAGGTTTCCCCTCCCTCATCACCATCTTCTCTGCTCCAAACTACCTGGATGTCTACAACAACAAAGGTCTGATACACACATGCACAAATGCGCACACACACAGGCATACACACAGAAGAAAAGCACAGTATTGTGAGCACAGTATTGCAATTATTTTAGACTAAGCAGTTTTTCCTTTATCCAAGACTGAACCGGAACAGAAGAATGCAAACATCTGTTGAAGAACTTGCATACATGACTATACTATAATGTTCTTCTTTTTATTATAACATGTGTGTATGACATGATGTTTAATGATTAATGTGTCTGTTCGTCTGTGTGTATGTGTCCAGCTGCGGTGCTCAAGTATGAGAACAATGTGATGAATATCCGTCAGTTCAACTGTTCTCCTCACCCCTACTGGCTGCCCAACTTCATGGACGTCTTCACCTGGTCCCTGCCTTTTGTGGGAGAAAAGGGTATCACATGCACACACATATCCACTTTTTTAAAACTCTTCCACGCACGTCAGGTTATTTTCACAGATGTGGCGATAATTAAAGGAATACTCCTTGTGGTTTGGAGAATCCATCCCTAGACTTAAGTTGCTGTGCTGGTCAACATTAAACCTACTTCAGGCTAAATTGTGTTAATTTAAATCACAGCTGTTTGGTATCTGGGGACAGATCTCTGGGCTGTAAAGGGGCTCAAAGATGATAAATCCTGTTTTTGAGGCTGAAACGATTTTGTGAAACATTTTATACTCAAAAGTCACAAAAGACATTTATCTCTTGGTAAGTTGCTTTACAGTTTCATTTAGAGGCATACATCTCTATATAAAGTACTTAAAATAGCAGCTGTCATTGATCAGCTCACACATGTGGAATAAATTAAGACAAAGAAGTCAAAAGTGCAAAAATCTAAGTCATCTTTGTAGGGTTGGGTATTGTTTAAAATTTTATGATGCCAGGAGCAAAACCAGTACCCTTAAAGCGATACCGATACCAATAGAGTACTTCATTCGATACCTTGTGAAAAATGCCACCTGTGGAAGCCATAGTAGTTGATTGGTAGCCTATTATTATTTTTATTGTTGGACAAGCAATGTGATCTATTTTCTTTTTTCAAATAACTTTCATAAAAATATTGGGAAATTGTTTTTGATTGCTCCTCATTCTAATTAGGTCTTCCTCACACGTATAATCAGAGGACAGACTACAGCTTGGGAGTTGTTTAGTATTTGAATGAAAGAGGAGGAAGGAAATTGTTTAGTGATGAAATAAGTTACCGAAAACAAATTTAAGTCAGATTTTTGATGCGTTTGTTGAAAGTCAACCACGGAGAATTATTTTGTTAACTTTCAATCAATTAGCTGAACTGAAAGATCTCCGCGAGTGCTTTTTCCTTTATTGGTGAGTCAAAAACCTCCATAAAGACGATAGTAACAAGTAGAAAATGAGTAAGGAGTCCGCTTAAACAAGTCACTAAACTACGCTAAAGACTCTGAAGAAGCAAACAGAAAAAGAAAGTCTTCACAGCCACCCTATCACACCAGCCGCAGCTGCTCTGTAGCGTTTGATCGATGACAATTGATGTTAATAGCAAATAAAAATGTACAGAGAAGTGTTAAATGATGCCAGAAGATTAAACCAATGGAAAGCAAAGCTTGTGGTGATAAACTTGCAACAGTGAGCATGCCTGAGACAGCAGCTGAAGGTGAGAGGCTGTTAAAATCACACATGGACTTGGTGCGTGCAGGCACATTAGGAAAAAAAGAGGCATGCTCTTCTCTTTCTCTTTGGTGTGTTTTCTGTGTGTTTGGCTGCAGGCAAACCATACAAATAGTTAATTGTTGCCGCAATCCAGGTACATAAAGTTTCGAATGAAGTACTGGTTTGACTGGAGATGTTTTGATTCCACTTGATACTGGGCTGTAGGTACCATCCCATACATCATACATTGTAATTCCACTGCAAATTATATTCATGGCACACGCTCTCATGCTTATGACAAAGATGCGGATGGTCTTTGTTCTGTCATGAACTTTAACGCCTCCTTAACCGGACAGAAGAGTTCAGTCTGTGCTGCACCAGTCGGGCATAATTTGCCCCAATCTTTTTTTTTTATTATAAATGATTTTATCAGTAATATTAGGCAACAGAAACAAAAAATGAAATCAGTAGCTCTGAATGGCTGACAGGTGTATTTGAACCTAAATGTATAGGGAACAAATTTATTCATTCACCTCACAGTGGTGCAAGGTCTACAACCATTTATGTTTCTGTGAAGGCAGGAAGTAAATTTTACCAGGGTCACATGAAAGCAGTACAAGGAACAGTACAAAATAACCTCTATACATGACTTAGTTTTAAAGGAAGGTCATTTTTATGTGCTTTATACAGTTCTAGTATGACTCTGTGATATTCTCTAAAAATAGCAATTAAATCAGCTTAAAAAGGTGTACAACCCCTACTTACAGGATTAGGGACTTGTGGGTAACTACAGTTTAGTTAGATATGAGGTATTGTATTTTTATATTATTTTATTATTATTGTGGTGACAGAAAATGATGGGGGAGACAGAGAGAGGGAACAACATGCTACAAGGGTCACCAGCTGGCTGCGAACCGGGGACGCAGCAGTGCATTGTTGGTGTCTTAACCCCTCGGTCACCAGGGTGCCGCAATGTCCCCGGTTAAGCGTGTGTGTGTCTCTATCTGTTTGTCCTACAGTGACTGAGATGCTGGTCAATGTCCTGAGTATCTGCTCTGACGACGAACTCATGAACGATGGAGAGGAGATCTACGATGGTAAGAAACACACTGACATCAAAGCAGTATGATTCAAACCTATGTTAGCGTAAATATCTGACATGTTTCTGTTGTTACAGACTTATTTTGACAAGTCATTTTTTTTAGTGACAGTCACAAGTCTACGTTTGACTCTTTCACAGCCAGTGCAGCAGCAGCCAGGAAAGAGGTGATCAAAAACAAGATTCGAGCCATTGGGAAGATGGCTAAAATGTTCTCTGTACTACGGTGGGTGGAGCTCTGGGTGCTGCTGTGTGTGTGTGTGTGTGTGTGTGTGTGTGTGTGTGCAAAAGCTGCATTTCTTTTTTTAAATGTATTTATTAACAAAACCATGATATAAATCTCCAGAAAAACAAACAAAACAATAAACACAGAACAAACACAACACCAAGTCACACTAGAACAGACCAAAATACAAAATCAAACTTATACATCCTAAACATAAACACACAACATATATCATCCCAATATATATCAGCAGGACTAATAACCTAAATTAGTAACAAAACAACGATATAAAGAAGAAAGGTAGGTTTAATGGTATACAAGTTAGTATCATTATTATATGGAAAACTACCTCCCAGGTTAATTACAGGAAACAAATACATTTGATTCTACACTTAATGTTGTTTTAGTTAAATACAAAAACATTTGTCATCGTCAGTATTTCCTTATTGAATAAAGTCACGTTTAATTAAAATTTTAAATTGACATTTAAGGAATCCACTATAAACATACATCTCTTCCCTAACTGAATAATCAGATGTGTTTGTCTCTGTAACAATTCAATTCAGTTCAACAACTTTATTTATTACAGTAGGGCAATTCAGTTTTTAGCCTGCCAGTCGTATCAAACAAGACAAAAAACAAAATAATCAATCAAGCATTCAGAAGCCCTGTCAATGACATCATATTGCATTTGGGCACCAGAACAAAGCAGCGAATACACAGGTTGCAATACATGGACCAAGCAGGGACCATAATTCAAGAAGATAAATAAATAAATAGATAATAAGGACTAAGTAAATACATCACACAACACGACATAAGAAAAAATCTGCTTGAAAGCATAGCTTAGTTGCATTGCGTATCTTTTGAAGCTCCCTCCAAAAGGCAGAACAATGTGACAGTACAAGAAAAGATGTGCTGTTGACTCAGATTCCAGGAAATAAAAACGGCACTCGCCTGCCTCAGAAGTGCCCCATACCTTTAACATTTTTCTAGCAGACAAAAAATAATAAATACCCTTTAACTGAAAGGATCTTTTAACTGGCTCTACTCTGTATTATATTTAACAGTTGTTGCCACGGCATCAAAAGTGTTCTCCCATTTTTTTAGGTGATACATGGAACAACTCTTAAAGATCTAGAGGTTAGATAAAATGTGTAGTTTTGTGTATGTTATTTAAATCATCTTATATTTCCTATAGTATTGTGACATACCAGTCAGTCACTGTTAATCTTTTGTTTTCAATCTCTTGTTAAAGCAGAGATGGATTGATTATATGAATGAAGGGAACAGATCTCACCATATAGTTCAGTGAACTGGTTATAGCTCGAAAGTTTCCCATTTTCACACACAATATATATATATAACACCGTGATCAAATACATTTTTGCAAAACATTGGCTTCCCTTCCGTTACAATCTTAGAGCTTAACCATATTATTTGCTGCAGAATTTCATACCAATTCTCTGGAGGATGAAACTAAAAACACAGCAGAGCGCTGAATTGTTTCCTTATTTTGCGTGTTTGCAGGTGCACAGTGAGGGGAAGTGTGTAATTCTCTGTTCTTCTCTCCTTCATCACCTGCTCTCTTATTTTATCCACATTCACACCTGTCTCTGTCTCTCAGGGAGGAGAGTGAGAACGTGTTGACCCTGAAGGGACTGACCCCTACGGGCATGCTGCCCAGCGGAGTGCTGTCTGGGGGCAAACAGACCCTGCAGAGTGGTGAGGCTTTCACACATTTACACAAACACACTCAACCTTAACCTTGGACGCACCTTTAAAAACAAAAATAAAACTCTCACAACAAGTGCACACAGTTTAAATATCTGCTTTGGACCATCCTCCAGTTTCTTCCTGCCTACGATCCAATTCTCCTCCTCTATTGCTGTTCGTCTCTTCTCATGCCTCTGCCTCACTGACTTGCTCACTCTCTCCACCTCACCTCACCTCACTGGTGCTGAGGATACTAACAGCCTGCTGGTCGTGTGTGTGTAAGAGAGAGAGAGTTATACAGTGACAGTAAGGGTCAGTAATGCAAAGAGATAGACACTTTCAAACAGACAGGAAGAGGACATATGTGTGTGTGTGTGTGTGTGTGTGTGTGTGTGTGTGTGTGTGTGTGTGTGTGTGCGTGCGTGTGTGTGAGGTGAGTGTGGTGTAACAGCAGCTACTGCTAACACACAGTGCCCGTCTGAGCCTGCTGTGGTCTCAGCGCTGCTCTGAAGGCCTCACATGACTAAAGCCTGAAACATGCCTCTGAGTCTGCTAATTTGCAAGCATCATGCGTGTTTTCTTTTAGGGGTGGGGTCAGTGTTTAGTCGAGATGCAGACAGGAAATATGGGGGGTGCAACAAAGGTCCCCAGCCAAACTCAAACTTTTTCAGACGTGTTTTATAAACATTTAGCTGAGTTTTTGAAGGCTCCTCTGTGAACCATGATCACCCTTGTTTGCGGCCTTAAGCTATGACGTTTTTATGCATAACTGCACAAAAGCATGTTTCAGCCTTCACCCCTTTCTTCTTCTTCTTTTTCTTCTTCTTCTTCTCCTCCTCCTTTCTTTGTACTTCATCTTCTCTCTCTGTCCTCCTTTCTTTTTCTTCTTCTCTTCTCTTTGCCCATCCTTCAGCTACCATTGAGGCCATAGAAGCCATCGAGACAGTTAAGGACGCTGAAGGTAAAATCCCACTCATTTCACTGTGTGTGTGTTGTGTGTGCTCATGTGTGTAGTTGTGTGTGTGTGTGTGTGCGCGCAGCATGGCTGCGCTCTCAGCCACTCATGCTCATGAGGTCATAGATTTTCCTCACCCACTATGCACTGAGCTCTTCCAACCGCTTCACAACAAAACCTAAAACCATCGCACGCTAAAGCCACCACATTAAAACACACAAAACACACACACTTTTTTCTTTGCTTATCTTAGGAAGCAGAAAACACCACTACACCTTCTCTCCCAACACACAAAGATTTATTTACATCCTATTCAGATTCATCACACGCGTCACACCCACAAGAGCGGGGCTGTAAAAGTGGGGAGGTTCACTCAGACCCTTAATAATCCGCAGTGTGTTACAGTCTTTTTCTTGGTATTTCATACAGTAGGTGCTGTAGTTCTGTAGATAAACATGCAATCAATCTGTTTCTTGACAAGCTACGGCAGAACGAGTCACCTGTGATGATGGAAATATTGGTATTCATTTTACAAACCAATTCTTAAAAGGTCACCTATGGCAAAGCTCAGCTTTTCACAGAGCATTCGAGCATATCTCATGGACTTTTTCAGCAATTGGTCACATGACCTAAGTATAGAACTTAAGATTCTGCGCTTAGGTCATGGGAGGACACTAGAGCCATTTGCTAAAAAAGACCGATGGATTTGGTGGAAATCCCTATGAAAAGCTTAGTAACGCTGAGTTTAGAATATTTTACCACAGATATGTGTTCTCAAGGTTAAGAATGCATTTCCAAACTTAAAACACATTTCTTATTTGGAAGGACAATTCAGACTTGTCTGAAGGACTGAAGCCATGATAGGTCTGCCAGATTCTTCTGTGCTCCTGAACAGATTGTGGTCATGATATCTGTGTTTATTATATTATATTATATTCTGTTTACACACAGTTAGTTATTACTCTGCATGCTATAGTTGACTGTAGTATTTTGTGTTTGTACCTTCAGTGTTGTCATTGGCTTATCTGAACTACAACCCAAAATTTGTTTAATCAAATACTTTTCCATAATTTGTTTAAGCAAAGAAGCGATGGGTCTCATGCTGTTTCTCTGTTTTGTAATATGATTTTGTTGTCTTTTTAAAATCTATGCCTCCACTGTGCAATGCATACTTCCGTTAAAGGAATAGTTGGACACATTCTATGTTGTTTGTTTAAGCTATACACAAACAGACTTGTAAAAAGTTGTGACAGACCTAAAGAAGTTGTGGCTTCATGGGAAGTCATCAGCATGCAACTTTGTAAGAGCACAACTCTGTTTTTGTATGGATCAAACAAACGTCATACGTGTTTTTGGTCAAATGTGGACGGTGCCGGGCTAGCTGTGTCCCACTGTATCCATTCTTTATGCTAAGCTAAGCTAAGCTACCAGCCTGCTACCGCTTGCTTTATATTTACCAATTTTCTCTCATCCCCATGACTAAACTGACCATGTGCAAAATTGGCCCCTTTAAAAAAGAATTTCTAGAGCGCAAGCACATTGGAGAAGAGGAGTTGTGACAAAGCTGTGTCAAGTTCATTATCGCAAAAAAAATCAAATTTGCTAAGTTGGCTAAATTTATAGCCAAGCTGGCTAAATATAGCCAGTTTTGCTTGTATGTTAAAAAAACATGGAGAGAAGTGGTAAATTCCAATAAAAACAGTATCAAATAAATGACCAAGGGACGTAAAAGAAGACTCGTCTCCACCAATATCCAGCAGCTGTTGAACTGTTCCTAGCAATAATATTGATCCAGAAATTCAAATATAACCACTGTTGTCTGTCATTGTCTAGTCAATGTACATTTGGCACACAAACAGTTAACAGCTGTCATTCTCCATCAAGAGTCCAATGCATTTTTAAGTTTTGAAAGATTATGTCCTTCCCCCACATATTCCTTACAGTGGTCCTTACAATCTGCTGCCTACCTTTTTGAGACCCTCAGCAACTTCATTCCTAAACAGCAACTAGCGACAAATGTAGTGAGTTATTCCGACCACCTGGGGGAAAGTGTGACATATACAAAAGTCTACTATATTGTAGGCTAATTTATTTCCCTGTATGCTGCTCAAAGTAATCTCAGTCAGAGTCTCTCTCTCCTTTTGCACCATGCGCACACAGGCAGGAGTGAGAGTGAGTTACAACACAGTCGGAGAACGAGGAGCAAGGTGGGGTGGGGTTCCTCCGTTTTTATTGTCCCCACCAATAACTGCCCTTGCAAATGGCTGACTGTTAAAATAATGAATAACCGCTTTTGTGCTGCTGTGCTTGGTTTCATACTCTGTGTCCCGTAATAGCTTATGTATACCAGGTGTCTCAGACTACTGATCTAGGATCAATGGCCAGGTCGCACTGACTGTTATGTTCACTGTGAGCCTCGAGGTCAAACAACTCCTAGCTCAGCATTCAGACAACAGAGGAACACTGGCTGATGTGTGTGGACATTGGTGTAAGAACTTGTATATGTGCATATATGACAGAACCTTGTTTATCTAAACCCAAAATGGCCTAATGTAAAAGGGAGCCCAGTCAGGGTCAAAATAATTGAAATGCCCTTGCTGGTGTGCTCAAATGAAAGCATTTAAAAGGTGAATTAAACCATAAATTAATAAAATGTGGTGGAATTTCCTTCAAAGCTCACAGGGATTTGGATACACAAGATTCTAAAGTAATTCTAAGTTAAATATTAACTGTGTGTGCATGTACGTATGTTTGTTTGTTTGTATGTGTGTGTGTGTGTGTGTGTGTGTGTGGGTCTGCCTGCCTGCCTGCCTGCCTGCCTGTCTCCGCAGCCATCCGAGGCTTCTCCCCACAGCATCGGATCAGCAGTTTCGAGGAGGCCAAAGGCCTGGATCGGATCAACGAGAGGATGCCTCCACGTCGCGACGCCGTCAACAGTGTGGGCCTGTCGATGGGCCGCATGAACATGGGAGAGCCCAATGGGACCGACAGCAACAGCAATATTCAGTGATGGACATATACTTCCACATGCCCAGACACATACCTGCAGTTACAACTCTGATATGGTACCATATTTATAGATTTGTGTACATAGACATATATACACAAGAGAAGCACTACACAAACACACACAAACACAGTATTTTATACATGGAATAGGCTACAGACGATATCACACACATACAATCACACACACGAATACCTACCCCCTTTCCCGTTGCCCTCAGCTGTATGTAAAGGCATGAGCGTACCCGGACTTTACCACCGAAGGCTGAGTCTCTTCACTGAACTGATCGGCCCTATTTAGAGAACTACAACTCCCATGTACCTGCACAACAACAGGAAAGAAACTACTAAAACACTCCCCATGCAAAACAGGAGGAGCTGCGGTTCACCGTGTGTGTTGGGGATTACCAGTGAGTTGACAGTGTCAGCATGACGTGACTGTGTTGGTGGTGTGTGTTGTGTTGGGCGGGGATGGGGGGGGTCGGGGCATTAAAGACATGTATGCTTCTTTTTCCTGTTTGCATCCCAAAACAGGAAGTGGAACCAAACTTGCGAGTGGTTGATTTTATAGAGTTGTGGATATGCCTGCCTGCGTGCGTGCACACGCTTCAACATGTAGATGTCCGCACAGTTATATTTGAAAATGTGTTTTTGTTTGCGAGCAGATCTCGCCATCAGCCAGGCAACAGCGAGAACATTTTTAATGTGGCTTATCTGTTGCCGAGAGAGATGTGTGGAGATGATCTCCGCTGCAGTCTAATCTGAGCCCTCGCTGTCCTTTTCTTCTCGGAAGGAGAGTCCCGTTTGCTTTTGTAGCACTACACTGCATCCATCCTCCGCTTTAAGTCAAGTGGAGGATGCCCCTCCACCCAACACTCTGATGCCAGGCCAGTTAGCTCTCGGGAAAGGCTTGAAACTGGGCCCGGATCAGATTTGAAGTGTTTCTCCCTACCTGTTGCGTGTATATAGGTTACATAAAGAGGTTTTATTGCACATCCGATGCATATGGTCACAAGATGCAAAATGCAGAATAGCAGGAGTAGGATGCTTTATGTATGTAAGGGAGCCGGGGGGAGTTGAAATGTGAAGTCATACTCTATTCAGTCTCTTTCTACATCCTCCTTTCTTCCCGTGTTGCTGTCTGCTACCAAACAGCAGTGAGGGCCGGGGCTTAAAAACCAGAAATAATATTTCACGGAGGAAACAGACTCTTCTGGTGAAGACAGCAGCCAAGACAACAAGAAGAAGTCAGAAGAAAAGCTCTTTGTAAAGCATTTATATTAACGCATCAGTGCATGCACAGTTAAGTTCTTTGATAATAATGTGAAGATTATATTTGTGCTCTGTGTTTCACTATGGTAGGATTTTCTTTTTCTTTTGTTTTTTTCTGGCTAATATAAATGAACTGAGGAATAATGAATACTTTATTTTGTACATACTGTTAATTTATTTTTTGTATTCATTTCGTGTTATACTTTGTTTTTGTTTTTTGCTTTTTTCAAGTTTTCTCCTTCTTTCTTTTTCACAGCCTTTGTTTCCGGTTTCTTTTGACGCTGTACAGAATGACAGTACGCTTCTATTCAAAGTGTCACGTCCACGTTCTCTCCTCTCTTCTTTGTCGATGTACATGAGTTGTTTTTAATGATAAATATGGACAACCATAAACAAATAATAAACGAGCATTGATGAATGACCATACTATATACAGAGGCACAGGCATTCAGGCAGCCAAAAGCATGATTGCATGGTTAAAATTTGCGCTGTTCGTGGCAAAAAGCAGCAAGACACATTTTAACAGAAGAGCTGGTGTGTTGCCGTCACAATTTAAAGGAAAAAAAGTGTACTCTCTCTGATCATAATTCTTGATGATTCCTCTTGTTATTTGATGATATTTATGATTCTATGATTATTATGATTCTATTTATTATGGACATTATTCTTAATATTTAAGCTCTCTCTCTGCTGGTTGCTCTTCATGTTGCGTTGCTCCTTGGTTGATCTTGTTGTGCTTCTTTGGGAGAGGTGAACCCCCCTGGGAGACCCTGTGCCATAGAAACTGTGCCACGGTTACTTTACTCTNTCTCTCTCTCTCTCTCTGCTCTCTTTCTGTTTTGACTCCCCAGTCACTAACACTGTAAGCATGCCCCATGGGACGATCCACTTTTTTACTCTTGAATAAAATATGCATGAACCTTTGGTATGTACACGGAGTCTTTATTCCACTGGACACACCCAGATCACAATACAAAAGAACATACTGATTATATAAGGAACCATTCATCAGAGCCAGTCCAACTGACTGGACCTGTTACAGTTGCCATACCATAGATTAACATGCTTGCACAAACTTAATGATGATCATACAGTGAATCAATAAGAAGACTGAGCTTTGATTCATTGTTCAGTTTGAACAAAATAAATATAACATGTAAGAGTCAATAGCAAGACCTCATAGAGAGTTATGTATGTACTTTTGGAAGATGTAAATTGATTCTAATAATTTGAGCTGTTACTGGAAAAGGCAGGGGTGAGAGTGTGGGACTTTCTTTTTCATTATGAAGAGATTTTTTTTAAAATTTTTAAATCATTTTCACATTTTATTTAGTCATCATTTATCTTTTCTGTGTTCTTTCTGCATCTAAACTGTGGTGAAGAATTTAAAATGTTTTACTGTATTATTGTGTATTGATTTTTCTTAAATACATTAAAATCAGCTTTTTAAAAAGTTGTATAATATGTACATAATAGTATAATGTAAACTCTTCATGTCATTATTAACCCCCGCATTTTCAATATAATACCAAGGACATGACATCATTTTCCGCAATAGCACTGTCAAGTGATAACGCTGCCAAGTCAAGACAGTGATTCCCAACCAGTGGTACTTCCAGGAGGTACATAGAAAGCTTGGAGAGTGGCTTAATTCATTTGAAAATATAGTGTATATAATATTTATTAATAATAATAATTACATGTATATTAGAGATGGACAGAGACGCCAGAATTGGCAGGTCCGCCATTGGAGCCCTGTTCTCTTCACAGATGAGACCAGGTTCACACCGAGCACATGTGACAGATGTGAAAGAGTCTGGAGTGGGGAACGTTATGCTGGTCTGGGGAGGCATATCCTTGGAGTTTCGCACAGGCCACGTGCAAGCCAATGGTACTTTGACTGCTGTTAGGTACCTGGCTGAAATCCTCAGTGAAATTGTCATACCTTATGCTGGTGCAGTATGCACTGGGTTCCTCCTGGTGCAGGATAATGCCCGGCCTCACATGGCGAGTGTGTAGGCAGTTCCTGGATGACGAAGGCAGTGATGCCATTGACTGGTCCTCACTTTCCCAGAACTAAATTTAATGGAGAACCTCTGGGACACCGTCAAGAAGAACACCACAAACTGTTCAGGAGCACACTGATGCCCTGATCCGGGTCTGTGAGGAGAACCCCCAGGACACCATCCCCCATCTCATCAAGAGCATGCCCAGACGTTGTCTGGAGTGCATACAGGCACATGGGCACCATACAGACTACTGAGTCACATTATAAATTGCCATGATGAAAGTCACACATGTTGGATCAGACTGTGATTTCATTTTATTTTTATTTTATAAATCCAAGCCTTAATTGTTTGGGGATTTTGGCTCCCATTGACTGTTGTTATGTCATTTTGTTCTAAACAAATAATACAATGTACTGTAAAGATTTTGAATTTTTTGGTTCATCAAGATCTGATGTGTGGGGTTTTTTTGGAGCACTGTAGTTAGCTAAAAGTAATGGAAACATCAAGTTTCCCCTGGGGTAGTGGCAAACTTGAACAAATTGACCTAACAGTATAGTTCAATTGTATAAAAATTTTATAACAATAAACACTTTAATGTGATTAACAGTGTTACAGTTAATTCAAATAAACACATTTGGAACATGGTGCTGTTCATTAAGGGGTAGGCTACTTCATCTACAGGAGGCTATGTCAGACAGAAAGGACTGCAGCATTGGTCTAAGACACATACCAGCTAAAATCTGTTCTCGTAAATATGTTTAGTTTTATAGTGAGAACTTCCTCTTTCATAATCCTTGGTCGTTTATCTTCATCTGTCCCACCCACTATGTTTCTCTCAGTTCGGGTAAAGGCAGAGAGCAAATTTAACTGAAATCAAAACTGAAAGTGTTGGATGACTAAAGGGGGTGGAGAGAACGGAGAGAAAGAAGAGGCAGAAGGAAAACAGAGGACAAAGGATATCTCTGTAATCTGGATCACCTCAAAGACATTAAGGTGAGGCCCTGTACATTTCTTTTTCTCAAAAAATGCACTGTAATTGTCCTCTGCAAGATTAGACTTTTACTGGAACACTGGAATTAAATACCATCACTGACAGATCAGGTTTATGTGATAAGAGGAGCATTTCTTGAAGTCTTTTGTCTTATTATTGAACTGTCTCATCTTCAAGTATAGTTAATGTACAGTATATGTTCCACTTACCTTGCCTTCATTGTGTTGTGGTTGTACTGGAATACACTTTGGAATGGATTTAATTGTGTAACTTGTAGAACACACACACTTACAAATTACAGCTTTTGGATGAACTGTATTCAAATAATTCCAGAAGGAAAATTGTTCACAACATTCAAAATGTGTCTTTGATACTGTTATTTTTAACGTTAACACGCTGTGACATCACTGAGCCAACATTCAAGTGTCAGCCCACAGAGACAAGAGAAACTCTGCAATATTAACAGTATATTTACACTTTAAAGGTCCAGAACCTCCCCCTTGAAATGCATATCCAACCCTTTTGCCTTAATGTGCAGTGTATTTGACAGCTGATGATGATGATGATTATGATGTCTTTTGTAGTTGCAAAAGCTAAATTGTAAATTTTAAGCAATATTTTGCTGGGTGCACTGTGCCGTATGTAATGAGAGATCGATACCTGGTTGTATAAAAGCGTTCCCTGACATCGCTGGATGACTGTTCCCTGACAGATGCAGTGTCTCCAAGATCAGGATGCTCTAATCCCTCAGCCTCGTGGGACTTTGCCAAGGGTGTGTGCTGCGGTGCTGGCTGCGATATCAATAGGAGGCATCATGTTACTGTCTCCTGAAAGGTTATTTGGCTGGGTTGCCATGGTAATACTCATCCTGACCCTTGGCCCTCTACTGCACGGGCTTTGTCTGCTAGCAGAGGAGGTGCTGTACCATTCAAACACAAGGTGAGAGAAAAGGAGTGGTTGTGTGTTTTACAGTCAATTGGAGTATGAGGAGAAGCAGATCAGTCGAAAGTGGATTTTGAAAAGAAAAATCTGAGCAAAATTTTGAATTTAAAGCTTGTGTTCTGGGAAGTACTTTTACATAAAGATGTTCTAACCAGTGGATCATGTGACTCATAGTGACAAACCCACAATTTTTAACCAGCATGCCTTACGTTAAGTCCCGCATTAAGTCAGTGCTGCGCATGAAGTCCAACGCACCTGTTGTTGTTTATGGATAAAAGGCAAAACAATGAAACGGCTAATGAAAGTAAGTAATACTGTATCAGTGTTTCCCATACAATGATTTATTTGTGGTGGCCCACCACAATATCAAGGCTGACCGACACACACATTAATTTACAATTTTCTTCTACTATTTAAAATGGGTAAACTCGTATTTCACTGTAGAGCTGCGCCCACCCTCTCTCTCTCACAAACACAGAAGCCCTTTCATACAGAGTTCCCTCGATAAATGCAGAAAAAACATCTGCTATAATACTGCATTCGCACATAACATAACATGTTACTTCTTGCTCTAAAGCTGCCACAGCCTTTCTATGAACATGAAGAGGCAGGTAGAAGTTAACACTGCTCTCAGTAACAGTATGCTTACAGTAATAATTTCAACAGGATAACAGGGATAACAGAACCCTCTTTCCTTCTCTGTTTTTATCAGGTACAGAGGTGTGCTGAGCCATGTGCTGCCAGCCTGCGGTTTGGGTGGAAAGACCCTGCTGGCTGCGGGGCTGGCAGGCCTTCTGCTCTACCTGGCCGGACATCCACTGCCACACAAAAGCCAGTGTGGGAAACTCCTCGTCCTGGCCTCGGTTCTTTATGCGCTGTTCAAAAGCCTGGGTGTCCTGGTGAGGTCGACACCTGACAAACGAGCACCGCTGTCTTTGCTTTTCTGTGCACTCTGTCCTTCTCTTCCACTGCAGTACAAACACGAAAAACTATCCTTTGAACATTACAAGTTAGATGTGTTCCTTCCTAAAGGGCTGTGCTAGTGTCCAGATACATTACCAAGTTTAAATGTTTTTTCTGTCCTTCCAGGACACCATTAGACATCTCTTCATGGAACTGAATGACAGGTTAGGCTAAATGTAGCCAGAAGGAGTGGACATCTGTGGCCTTGCAACCTTGCTTATACTTTAGCAAAGACTAGAAACCAATTTTAGGATTATGTTTCAGAAAATACTCTGTATAACTTATTTAGTAGCCACTCACTGTCCTGGGAAAATGCTTCTGGTGTATTTTTTCTTAGACAAAGCCTCCTTCAACACCACACCTTTGAAGACCACAGTGTTTAACACCTCTGAGCCCTGCAGTGGATATCAGGTTGTGCTGTCATAAATCTACCGAGCCCTCTCACAGGCAACACCACTCACTAATACGAAGTGGGAGCAAGCTAACATCTTTCAGACACATGCTACCTGTGCTAGCAATAAATCATACACTTCAGCTGTCAACACACTAGCTAACAATACCCAGCTAACAAGCTATCTAACAATAATGAACTAACAACATGTTAGGCTTACTAGCAAGTTGCCAAGATACAACTCATGGCACAAGTAAAACAGTTAAACCAGCAATCTGCTGATGTGAAGCAACTGAACTAAACAACTCTAAAAGATAATTATTTATTTAAAGCAATGTCTTGCAAAAATGGTAGCCTACAGAGTGAATCTCTTTCTCTTCACATTCTTCATTAATTTAGTTTTTTCATTTGATCAGAATCTGGGAGCGTACTTACAGCTCAGAGTACCATGGTAGAAGTGAAAAATAGCTCAATTTTAGCATGAGAGCTCAACACTTAAGACAGAACTGTCCCTATGTAGGAACACTTCCTGAAGCATCAGTTGATTGTAATTGATATGACATTTCTGGAGAAAAAATAGGCTCAAAATATGTCTTCATCAGCAAGAATGACCATAGCACTCCCACTGTTCTCAAAGACTTGCTGTGTAACTCTGACCCCACTGTTCTCTGAGACTCCTTATAGAAACTGGCAGCATTGCCCCCTGTCTCTGTCTCCTGCCTCCACACTGAATTAAATCTAAAAAGATATACCTTCTGCATAGGAAAGGGCAGCTTGGGTGCAGGGCTGCCCTTTTCTACTACATGCGGTTCCTGAGCACAGGTGAGGTGTGACATTCTTCTGATTTTGATTCTGTGGCTGGTGTGCAGGGCCCATCAGAGGTGGAGGTGTCAGACATCTGCGAGCGGAGGAAGATGAACGTGGCCCACGGCTTGGCCTGGTCCTTCTACCTTGGCTATCTACGACTGGTGCTACCGCGTCAGTAACATCTGAGACACACACACACACACACGCACCATTTCCATTTTGCTTGTCCTTTTTCATTTCATTTCATTACACAGGGGTCATTTAGTACCAGTTTGTGGACTTTAATTGTATAATATAATCAATTTATTTGGCTATACTCTAGAAGTCTGTTTTTAGAATAACCTCTAAGCTACACCCCCATCAAATATTAATCTTTGGTGATACTCCAGCTGACCTGTCCAGGGTGTACCCCGCCTTTTGCCCAATGTCAGCTGGGACAGGCTCCAGCCCCAGGCGACCCTGTACGCAGGATAAGCAGTTGACAATGGATGGATGGATGGATACTCCAACTGTATTCTTTATCTGTTGTGGATTACAGGGACATAGCACCTTGCACTACATTATAGTGACTCTACAAATAAGACTGAATGTCAATAAAGTGATATAAAATAATGTTTTGTGTGTCCATTCAGATTTGGAGGATTCCATCGCAGCATTTCACGCCACCCATCTGGCCAGCAGCCCCTTCAGGAGTCATGGCTCCAGGAAGCTCCTTATCCTCATACCTCTCAATGCCAACATTTCTCACAAGCTGGAGGACGAGGACGACAACATCCATTTCTATGACAACTTACCCAACAATGAAATAAACAGGGCGGGAGTCCGGGGGCGGGTCTACAAGCACAGCGTCTACAGAGTACTGGACGGGCATGGAAAGGTAGGCAGGGGTGTAATATAACAGTTACAGATTTAGATGATACCAGAACTTGGATTTTAAGAACACATATGCTGAAGTGCTTTCTAGTATGTTGAAATAAGAGCTGAAAAGCCTAATGCCATCCATCCATTGTCTGTTCTTTTTAAAAATCCCAGCATTCACTGAGATAAACGAAAGGAAACAGGTCTCCAGTCTACTTCAGACCTGGGTACCTTAATTTTATGATATAGATCTTAAATTGCAAACCGCTGTGGTTACCCATCACGGTTTAAGCAGATTATATTGAGAAATGTCTCTCAGTTTCATAGCAAAAATGTTCAGTCAAAATTAAATAAGGTAATCAGAGAACCTGCAGTTTGAATGCCACTGAGCTACTTGTGCTGCAATTCAACTAAGCGTCTGTCTTCTTATTGCCAGTGAGAGTTGAAAGACTTAGTGTGCTGATATTTTCTCCTTTGATCAGATTTGTAAAGACTGCACAGCTAAAATGAAACATACTGTAGAAAGTGGCAGACTCGAGGGGCAGATTCTGTATAGTTTTTCCAAACTTTCAAGATAGCACGTCAATGCTCTATATTCAATATGTTTGATGTAGCAAATCTAACACTGACTGCACTCAAAACCACCTCTGTAGTTGCGTGGAGGGAAAATAAGTTTGGGCTGCATGACAGCATCTTGAGTTTCATGTGAGACCAGAAATAGCCACAAATTATATCAAAGTGATTACAAGAATGATGTTATGTCATTACACAGAATAAGGTGATAATGAATGTTTGACCCTATACAATTTAGTCCAGCGCTGTACTTAAATATCATTTTGAGGTACTTTTACTCCAATACATTTCAGAGGGAACTGTTATACTTTTTACATTTACACAGCTATGGTTACCATCCAGATTAAGATTTTTAACAAAACATGTCACCATCCTACAAATGTGGGTTGCAGCTAGTGTTTGTTTTCATTGTGGATTAATTTGATGAACATTTTCTTAATTACTGAAATAATTGCTTACACTAAAAAATGTCAGAAAATAATGATAACTGTCCAGAGTGGCATGTCATCAAATGTCATGATTTGTCTGACCATCAGTCTGAAACCCAAAGACTTAAACTGACAATGATAGAAAACCAGAGAATGTTTGGAGTTGTTGTTTGAAAAATTACTATTAAAGGCCAAAAGTGTGAAGCGCCAATTAATTTTCTTTCTCCCAACTACTTGTTTTAACACAAATACAAATATGACCAGCTAAAATGTTAAAATGTTACCTGCATGTAAATGCATCAGTAATTTTATTCCAATGATGTTTCTATAAATATATAATTCCATAACTAGTAGCCTTCTACTACTTTTGATACCTTAACCCAAATTTTGCACCTTCTGGACACCTCTGTGGCAAAAATATACACGCACAAAAAAACTGCTATTAAATCATCATACATCAGTATTTTCGTTTTTATTCATAAATCACTTACACAACTTCTACCTTGCTCAAAACTACCAAAACTTCAATCATTTTCAGGATTTTAACTCTTTAAATTCCAGTAAAATTATTTAAATATTACAAAATAACAAAAAAAAAGTATTATTTTCCATAAAATAAAAAGTAGGGGGATGGGATGATATGTCAAAGATTAGTAACAAAATTGATTTGATTGCATTAGTATTTTTAATGTTGTGTCAGATTTAAAATCAGGAACTGTTTTCACACACTTCCCATCCATAACACAGCACCAGTACCACCACCTCCTGACTAAACCTCAGAAATTCTCCTGCAGAGAAATAATTTTGCAAAGCACAGTAACAGCACCATCTACTTGTAAAACATGGTAATCAAAGAGTTCTTGTGCCACAGTTCCACAAGCTTTTAAAGGATTACTTGTCCATGAGATGTATCTATCTCTGGGTGTCTGTTTTGCTAATGTGTGTGTGTGTGTGTGTGTGTGTGTGTGTGTGTGTGTG
>JAPMOB010241654.1:0-12856 GCA_029875015.1 Lepomis gibbosus
CCTCCACACCACCCCCATACATTCATCAGTGCTTCACCACAGCAGCCAGGACCCTCAGTGACATTACCAGTGATCCCATGTGATGATGCTGTGTTTGCTAAACTGGTGTGGAAATTGAGGAAAGTGACTTGGAACACTGCTGAGCAGTGAAGACCAGGAGACACAGGAAGCAAGGAGGAAAATAAGGATATAAGGGCACCTGCTTTACTAATTATTTATTTATTTCCTTCATTATCATTACTCCGCACCAGCCATCCTGTAGATTTATGCTTTTTACATTTTACAGACATTTTGAGCCAGAAGAAGTGCAATTCCATCCGTTCACCACCAAATTTCTGGAGCTGCTTTGCTTGTTTTTTGTGTCCTAGAGTGGTACTATAATGGGTGCATGAATCGTGCCTGTCCCAAGCCCTAATCTGATTCTGACATCCGCAAAAGCTGTGAGTTCCTGTTCCAATTTTTAGCCACTGGTAAAAGGTCAAATGTGCTCACCTTGGATGGGCAAAAAGCAGGAGAGAGGACAAGCTTTACGTTGTTCACTATGGGATGCCTACAGTTCTCTATTAAAAGACTGATGGTCAACAGACGCCTACCATGTAGGAATTCTCCGCAGACCAGAGACTATAACTGCCCTCTGTCACATCATGTCATCCTGTGTCATCCAGTGCCATCCCATGTCAAAGTGTCTTCTGTTTGTCAAATGATGTCAGTAAAACAGCCCTGTTGTCTTTGTATTGAAAGTTAATTAAAATCTAAATGTGTGTTTGATACTACAAGCCATATGTGTTTTAGTAAAGTCGATTTCTCTGTGTGTGCATGTGTGTGTAAAGTAAGTGTGAACGTGAATACTTGTGCAGGAACCGTGTGTGTGTGTATGTGTGTGCGTGTGTTGTCCCATTCTACGGGTTTCTCTCAATGTGATTCATTCCTTGTATACAGATGTTCTATGAGTAATATATGAATCTAATATTTAATAATTTTATACAACTAACTTACATATGACAAATGACCATATTTGCAAACTTTGTATGAATCTGTTAAGATGTAATGAAATGTTATATCCGTTTGTGTTTTTGCATTAAACTTTGCTTATATTTGTGTATTGGTTTATATGGCTGTGTGGTTATTTTTGGGGTTGACACAGGAACGGACAGGGACAGCGGTAAAAGTGTATTTTAGGCAGTGAAACAAGACAGGAAGAAAAGGCAGGAGATGACCCCTACTTATACACAGAATAGTTCATGCATATTTCCAGGCGGCTGCTACTCGCCTTTGGCAGGCACACACTGTGTGAACGTGAATGTGGCTGTGACCGCTGTATGCATGCATGTTAATCTTCTGTTTCTAACCACGTTTGTGTCATCCACATCCATCTAACTAATCATATTTGTGTGTGTGAGTGCAACTTTGAGTGAGATTGCTTTTCCTGGGACGCGTGGGAGTGTTGGGTTGTGTAGGCATCTCTGCCTGTGTGCTGGGCGTGTGTGTGTGCATGTGTGCATTTGGTGTGTATGTGATGTGTGTATGTGTCAGGCCCCAAGTGTCATGCACAGGGTGGGTCATTTGTGCAATCGCGCACCAGATGCCAAGAGGAAGAGCAATCAGGGAGCAGAGAGGAACCGACCTCAGGGAGGAGCTCAGAACAGACAGAAAAGGATGACGGCAAGGATACAGACCGAGACAGGGAGTAGAGAGGGGCAGTGACACATTCATAAACAGGCAGGGGATCAACGAACAGAGTGGAAATGACAGTTTACAATGAGGATAGCGGCTAATGTCTAAATAATGAAGCTGCATTCTTTTGATTATGACATCTGTCTACATAATGCTGCCCAATAGATAGATGGATAGATAGCACTACAGATATCCCAATGACACAAGCAGCTCTGTAAAAGTTAGAACATAATAAAGGAAGGTAGCGTGTAGAAAGTACAAATGTAAAAGTTATTTTCAGCATCACTCACACAATCATTACATAATCATTTAAACTAGTTGCACAATTGGATGTATGTTGCAACTTTCTTCATTTTAAGCAATAAATGTTTTCACTGACAACACAATTTTTTTTTTTACTTCAGCAGAGGTGCTGTAAGAACACATTGTGCCATACTTTTACCTATTATGGGACAGATGTTACAGGAATGCTTTCACATGATTTATTCCAGGTAATAAATTCAATGAACATGAATCAACAGGAGGTTTTATAAATAGTATTATATAATCAGCCACTTTAAAGCTACTGAAAATCCCACAAAGAAATACTTCTGGATTTAAGAGTAAAGGATGGCATGGGGTTTAATTTCAATTTATTATTATTGTTTATTAAGAAACTTAATTAACTGTTTACAGTTACATTACAATTAACCTGAACAAGCAATGTTTCACCCCTAATTCCACTATTAACAAGCAATTAAGCAGGTCCATAACTAGCTCAAGACACTTGGGCTGATGAAATTAGTACTTCTTACTACATGCTCAAATACAATGAACTACTTTACTATGCAGTTTCTGAGTAATGTAATGTCAAAGTCACTTACAGATAACAAGAATAAGCTTTCTTTCTTTGACGCAGGATAAAAGTGTTTTAAGACACTCCTGGAATTAACACTTCTTTATTGCATACGACAAACTTTAAGTCAAAATTCGCTCCTTTTTCTGTGATCACACAAGAAAACTGTAGCGTTTTGATACAGACAGTCAGTTTGAGGGGGATGGGGGAATCTTTCACTGTCCGTGGTGCTGAAGTAGCAGATGGATTTGTCATCACATATGGACGCTTTGGCAAGAACCCTTTAACATAATTTTTCAGCACTACAAGCAACTTATGTCAGGACCATGTCAGGTGTATAAAAAGCAACAAAGCAAAAATGTACATCTAAGACAACAGAAAATACCAGATCAATTTTGTATGTCTTAAGACAGAAAATAGCATTGGGCGCTAGTGCTACCACTTCATCAGTTTCTAAAGGGGAAACTCTATATACAATAATTGCACAGGCCAAATGTGAGTATTTGCACACAGATACTCAAATTTAATAGTTTAAGTCAGTTGTCAAGCTTCTCCTCTGTGAGGATTTATTGGTGTCCATTTTATATTATTGTAAATATTACTGGGTTTTGATTGGATAAAACAATACTTTGGGCTCTGGGAAATAAATTGATGGGCATATCCATCTTTTTTATTGATTAAATGAACAATTCAATGAAAAAAAATTATATCATTGGTTAATCATTGGTTGCAGCCCAACATTAGACATAATCTTCTGAACAAGTAATTAAAGTTACTGGACACACTGATATCAAACAATCAGAATGTCCCCAGCTCCTGTATGATTTCAGAGTTTTTCATTAGAGATGTGTATAAATAAACCCCAGCTTGCGTAAACTCCAGTTCCCACAGCCGCTAGTGTGTCCTCTATGGATTTAGACTTGTGAGAGTCATTGAGAGGGACAGGAACTCTTGTCCTGGTGATTTCATAAGAATGGAAGGAAGTCGATCCACGGGATGACAGTACAACCTCCACAGTTGAACAATCCAGCATTACATAGCAATTCAAAGATCCTCTATTGTCAGCCTGCAGGACAGGGTGAGAGGACGTGATGCTATTGATAAAAATGCTTTGGTGATGATGAGTATGTGAACGAGGATGAACACAACATCGGAGATAATCAAGGCATTTCCCTGATGGTCTGGTCTTCCTCCTGCAGAGCTTGCTTTAGAAAAACACACACAATCACACCCACACATATACACACCTGGAGGCAGCATAAAATGACTTGGGTCAACACAGCTGAGTCCCTGTCTCTCTCCTCCTCCTCCTCCTCCTTCAAGGTGTGTGTGTCCAACGTCCTCCTCGCTGTGGAGCCCTGTGACAGAGAGACCCCCCGTCACGTCCACAAGCAACCACATCCTGAGTGTTAAGCACAGACAGGAAGTGCTCCAGGGGAAGAAAAAGGTAGGTGAAGCCCTGAAATAAGCACCGGGACAGACACATGAGCCAAGTTGTGTTAGTAACGGGATTCTTAGATACGCCACAAAAGTTTCTAATTTGATTAAAAACACAAAAGGCATTGTGATATGGATAAGCTCAAAGGTACAATAAGTACAGTTTGTCCTGAAATTGTTTTTAATTGCACTTATTGGCAGATTCTATGACGAAACTGACCAAAAATGCACCAACCTGAATAGAAGTTACAACTGTCATAACTACGGACATGACGGAGACTTCACTGTACATCTTTCTTTGCTCTGTTGCTCTTACTCCCCTCCTTTGCTCACTTCTCTCACACACGCATGCACAGATACACACCTATATTAATACTTATCGACAGCTTGCGTGTCGAGCTGCCCACTAAGTTGGAAGTGGGAAGGAGGTCTGGCTCAGAGATGCCTATTGTCTGCTCAGTGGGCCCATGGAAACTATGATTCCTGCCATCAGTGGCAGAGGTAACGAGCCTGAACCTTACACGTGTGCATGAATGTGTGTGTGCCTGTTTTTCATGGTATGCTGAGTGCCGATTTGTTCATGCGGATGTTTGTGCTTTCCACAGACAGTGGGGGTCTTGACTGTGGCAGAGGCCGTTGTGTCTGGAGTGTATCGCTGCATTGCCTCCAACTCTGCAGGCACAGACCAGCTAGATGTTCACTTCTACGTCACAGGTGATCCTAAAAATGAATAATTTTCTCAGATGTACTACTTACAGGCGTTGTCTTTTTTCTTGTCAACATCCGGGAATTTTTTTTCAGAGCTTAAAAAAGAAATTACAGTAAAAATTTACTATTTTGAAGTCCCTTCGCAATCCTTCCACCCTGTCAGTTCCCAGAATCCTCTTACTTAAAATAATTAGTTTCTGTCTTGTTTCCCTTCTGTCATCGCTTTGCTTTTACTCCCACCTGATGAACCTGAAACCAGGCGTATATCAGCGGATTCACTTAATGCTATGTCATTATTTGTTAGTCAATTTGTCAGTTTTGGGGTGGAAACTGACTGATTTGTTAATTATTTATCATTCATTCATCTTGTGATTTGCTTTCACATCAGTAAAAACACACTCATACACTTACTCATGTACATACATTATTGTTGCCTTTTGCTCACTTGTTTGTATTATTAGACCAAAATAAAAGCAAAAATGCTGAGAGAAAAAGGAGGTGAGGAGCAGGACTGAAGGGTAAGAAGAGAAGATGGGTAGGGATGCAATAGTTTTCAGGTTGTAGTATACAGCATATGGAGTTGTTACTGCAGTGTTAAGGTAATTTTACCACTATCACGTCAGAAGACGTAATGTCACAGACATGCAATGAGACAAATAGACCTATTGCATTTTCACTTTCTTCTGACAAATTAACTTATTGTAAGACGCTTTGGATGAAAGCGTCTGCTAAATGTAAAATGTAATGTCACAATAGTGCTTTAGAAAAGAGCGTGATGCTCTAATCTAGAAAGGTCCAGGAACCTGTGTGATAGGACAGCAGCTGCTTCAGTACTATCCACCAATACATCACCATTCAGAGCTGCACTAGTTTTATATTGAAGAAATGTGACTTCATATTTTATATTACATTTTCAACTTCTTTAGTGGAATCAGGTTATAAATTTGAACATTTTTCATGGAGAAAATGTGAAAAGACAGATTACAGATTATCAGATTACCAGACACAAAAACTCAAATAGATATTTTACACACTGCAAAATGCAACTTTCACAGTATAAGTAACACATACATTAATGCAGATGGAAATACTTGGCAGAACAAAATAGCATTTGTGCATTGGTTACATACTGTTGTTTTGTGTGATGTGAGGTTAGATTTGTTACCAGGCATACAGGTTAAGGTTTTTGTGTCTATTTGTTTTTGAGTGTGTATGTATATATGTCTCTGTGCATAAGGCTGTGCTCAGTTGTTAGTGTGTGAGCAAGAACGAAACAGGAACCTTGGGCTCTTATCGTTCCACTTCCCCACGCAGCGCACTTCCTTGGACTAGCAAGTCCGCTTTATTTCGGGAGGCCTTAGGGTGTTCGGGAAAGATAAACACTATCTGCCATCAGGAAACTCTTGAGTTGTTTCCACGGGAAGTTTCAAATGGCTAAAGTAAATAAAAAGCCTTTTCACTGTATTCCACTAGCTGCTTTTACCCACAATAGCCATTCAACATTGTTGCCAAAGGTTACAAAAAATTGGTCAAATTAGCTTTGCTGGTTTCAGGCACCTGACAGGATCCACATTCGCATGTCGAGAAACTGAGAGGGCCTATCCATCAAATAGGAGATCAGTAAAGATTTATACTTTGTTCCTTTTCCCCTGCCCTCACCTCTTCTTCCTCCTCAATCCATCTTTCCATCACTTCTCTGTTTCCCCCAGACGTCCCAGGAGGCTTCAGCGTGAGCCTGAAAGAAGAACCTAGAGAGGGTGGAGACCTTCATCTAACCTGTGTAACCAATAAGTACCTGTACACCGCGTTGTCGTGGCAACGAGTGAACAACACAGAGGATGCCCGGTCCCGCAGCCCGGCCCTGAGTACGCTGCAGCTCACATCAGGGGAGTTCTCCAACTCTCTGGTCCTGTTGTTAAGCAACCTGACAGCCAGAGACTCTGGAGCTTACAGATGCTCCGCTCGCCACCTCATCACCGGACAGGAGGCCCACCTGGACACACAGGTGGTGGTCACCAGTGAGTAGTCGCCACTTTATGATCTGGTCTTCATCTTCCTTCTCAACATCTAAAATCCTGTATTCCAGGACATTTTCTTTCAAATGGATGATTATTATCATAATTTTACTTTGTTAAACAATAGATGAATTAATCTAACAAGTCTAAATAAATGCTTTTATTTTGAAGCACTTTGTTGCAAAAGTTGCAAAATGCTTCACAATAAAAGCATTTAGCTCGAAATATCAAACAGACGAGCAACAAAATAGAAATACAACATAACAAAAAATGAAGAAACAGTAGATTAAACAACAAACTGTGGAAGCAAAGAAGGTCTGTAATCATTGGAATTTTATAAACAAGTGGATATCTGACTTAAATTTAACCATTACTGAGTAGGTGATGTTAAAATTGAAAGTGTTTTACTTTTTAAAAAATCACTCTTATTTAATTTGTGTTTTGACTTCCTCACCATTTCAGTTCACAGATTCAGACAGAAATTGTAGAGTGTCCAGGGATTTTCCAGTTGCTCATCTGAACTTCTTTTTTCTCAGATCATATGACAGGATGTAACCTTATAGGTCTGATCAGTTCAAGTTTGAATTATTCGTCCAGACTTTTAGTGTCTGAATTTGACAAATCCAATTGAAGCAACTTGATTTTTTTAATACTTAAAAAACTTAAATTTTTAGATCAGAGAAATTTAATTTGAGCAACTTGATTAAATTCCTGTTTTGTATTTTGTATTTGACTTAGTAAAACCTAAAAAGAAAGTAAAACAAAATCTAAGTTTGGGGGGGAATTCAAACCACATTCACTCAGATAAATGGTTTTCATTGTAGAATATTTCAATGAAATTCAGTGCTACCTCAAGCATTACATTTCACAGGTAGTTATTCAGTTACTTATATATTTGAAATTATTTTAGCTTTTCTTTGCTTCCATACAAATAACAGTTTGCAAGAACTGAAACTGTCCCCATGGGCTGAATTATTCAGGGGCCTCAGAGCTGAAAAAGTGCCCTTGAACATAGCAAAACAGATTTAGGATATTATTTGTCTCAGGGCCCCAAGTAAGTTGTTGTGGTGGCCTTGAATTTGTCACTGAAAAACTGGTAACTAAATTTCAAATGCAGATCTAAGTTAAGTTCTCTCTTTACTCAAAATCCACAGCTGCCACATTTTTTCTGTGCACAGATGTTGCACATACATGCAAACAAACACCCACAGTCTCTTACAGAGTTTCGCTGCTTGGGAATTGGGTCCCCTTGACTTCCTGGGGCCCCACCCTGCCTTTGCTCTTGCACTCCAGCTCAGCACCTCTTTCACGTGGGAATGAGCTCTTGTCTGGAGGAAGAGCACACAATGGCACTTCCCACAATGCCACATTTACAGGCCCCCACACAGGGCCGGAGGAACAATCAGCCAATCAGACACTGTCAGGCCCTAGCCCCCGTGGACAATCATCAATTGTTGTCCAGGAGGAAGATAGGGGAAACAACAATCAGTCGCCTTGGTTAAGTGACTTTTCTTCATGTCTTTTACTGCTGTTCTCTATACAATCAGGGCTCAACACGTCAACTTCCTCCCTCGGGACCCTCACAAGAGAGTTACTAGAGAGTCATAGTGACCAGAAATAGACAACTCAGGGAGCCAAAACAGGGAGAACTGAGGAAAAAATTAAAACATGGGGTTAGAGAGAATCAGGGAGCAAGAACTTATCTGGTGTAATTATAGTGTCCCTATTCTAGGGTTATTACAGTAAAACTGAAACAAAAAAACCTAATTCAACTCATTGTGCGCACTCATAGGCCAATGGCTGAGATGCGTCACATGATGAAATACTACATTGTTATTGCTTTTTAGAAATGGGTTTGTATTCCCGGGTATTTCAGGGAGAGTAAGGGGCCCAAGAGAGCGCCCACGTCAGCTGACTCACAGGTTGAAGCCAAGACCACTCTTCTGGAAAAAATGTGTCACTTCCATTGCGTTATTGTCCAAAGTGGCACAGGTCCAGAAAACAGTGGGAAAAAATAGCACTGGTTTCACTTTATCACAAATCCATTTAAGTCTATAAATAGCCACAGCCGTACAGAGAGAAACTAATGTTTTTTAAGGTAATTTGCTGTGATAATTCTTTACTCAAGTAAATGTGCAATGTAAAATATACTCTGTTATGAGTAAAAGTCCTTTGTTCAAAGTTTTACATTAAGTCTAGAACTATTAACAGCAAAATGCTATTAAAGTGTTAAAAATGTATAATTTTATTTTAATAATGGATTAAACCATGTGTGATGTGAAAGGGGTCAGTTGTATTGATGAACTTTGTTGTTCCCCTTAGCTATAGCAGGCAGTTGTTTTGAGCAAAAAAGCTCTAAAAAGTAGTGGAGGCATTAGCAGCTAAAAAAAAACTGACATTTTTCTCAGGAGCTGGTGGAAACCAAAAACAGAGCCAAAAGGAGAGAGAGCTAATAAGTTAGCTAAATCAACTTTAAACACATCAATATCATGTTAACAGCTTGTTGCCACTGCCAAAAAACATTTGTGTATGCAGCTTTAAAGTATCAAAAGTAAGATCCTTATCCTTATTAAATTACTAATAAACTATTATTATGCTTTAATGTGTGAACTGCATTTTAGTTGGTTAAAGTGGACGTTGTTGTAACTCCTTTATATGCTGTTATATGTAGTTAATAAGCAGCCAGAAAGAAAATCCCACACACTGTCTCGCTTGCAAATGTTTTAATAAACAACGTTTCGGTCTTCGACCTTCCTCAGGCAAATGGTAATGTAGTTAATAAAAATAATATATTGTCTTTTTAAGCTGATAATTATATATTTTATGTGATTATTAAGAATCTACAACGTAACTATAACTGTCAGACAAATGTAGTGGAGTAGTATGAAGTTGCAGAAAATTGACATACAAGTTAAATACCTTAGCATTGTCTAAACTAAATGAATTAATGTACTTATTTACATGAAACCACTGTTAATTTGCCAAAAATTGCACAAACACACACATACTTTGGCCCTCATACTATTCAAGGTATGTATGTTTCTCCTTTCAGTTCTGGAGCCTCCGGTGCTGCGGACTAATTTGACAGATTGTACTGTCAACGTTAGCAGCTCAGTGATCCTTAGCTGTCCCTCGGAGGGCGTCCCGCCTCCGACCATCACATGGTACAAGGATGAACATGCTCTATCTCGAGGATCAGGTAAAAGAAATCCCATTCAACATGCAAACTGTAGCTGTATCCTGGTGTCTAACAGTCTGTGCCACCATCATCAGGTATTGTGATATCACCAGAAGATGGGACTCTCCATATTGATCGAATCACAGTGGAGGACCAGGGCCTGTATACATGCCAGGCCACAAATGAGAGGGGATCTGCAGAGAGCTCTGCCTATATATGGGTCAACGGTGAGTAAATATCAACCACTTGTATTTTTCAAGCATCTCTGCCTTTGATTGGCTGTGTTTACTTAAGATAGGGCTCTTCCATGTATGGGAATGTCTGAATCTCCATTGTTCCCAGTTCTGTACACAGATGTATCGTCTGGATGTACAGACATATTAGTACAGTATACCCCATTGTTTATATGGATGCAGTATGTGTCAGTTCTATTAATGGAAGATGACACGTCTGTTTATTAATTTCTGAGTAAACATTGATCAAAGAAAGTCTAAGTATAATCCCACACTCAGCCTTTTGTTAAGTTTTCCTCATTCGCACACACCCACACACACACACCCACACAAACACACACACAAACACACACTTACTCATATGTCCGGTGATGGCAGAAGAGGCAGGCCCCCATGTGGTTCTGCGACCCTCCCCCCAGTTTGAGCACATTTCTGTGGCAGGAGTGGTGGACGCTCTTCCCTGTCCGGGTGTGGAATGAGGAGTGGCTGTGTGTGTTGTTGGGTTCTGATCAGTCAGGAAGGAAGCTGTCTCCCGTTTTTATTTCCTCTGGAAGGGCACAGCTTGCATTTCAGAGAGGCTCCGCATTTCAATTTCTTCACATTAAAAAAAGAATAAAATAAATAAACTTTAATGAGGAGGATGGGCGGTAGGGTTTATGGATAATGGTGTGACCGTGAAAACACAGTGCCCCCATTTGGAAGTGTAGAGAATTAATGATTTATTGTAATTTTAAGCATATCTTTGTTTTCTCTGCAATTTCTGTCTCACATAATCTTTTTTTTAAATAACTGAAAATTATGTATTTGAAAGCCAGAGCGACATTTAGAAAAAATCTGATTTGAAAATTGAAAACTTTTTTCAGCTTCATAACAATATTCAAAGTCCTGTGCAGCTCACTCCAGCCATGCTTGTGTGTCATAACTAAATGTAATTTAATGCAACATTAAAGCTTACCAGGCACTGAGGTGTATTTGTGCTTTGTGTGTGTGTGCAGGTGCCTCAGAAGCCTCTTCTCTGGAAATCCCCACACTCACCTGTACCTGTGTGGTGGCCACTCTCTTCTGGCTTTTGCTCACACTCTTCATACGCAAACTGAAACAGGTGAGAGGAGTCAGCTTGTTTTCTGCTATGATTAAACAAATATATGGCAGCTGAAGTGAGTAATTTTAACTGTATAATTCCACCTTTCTATTTATATGATTGGGGAGACGTGCAGAATTTCAGCACCAACATCTCAGTCCAAGTTGTTGGTGAATATTTTTGGCTGCCAAGTTGCAGTACCAACCTACAGTACAAAATACAAAATCCATACACTCCCAAGTGTACTACAAGTATTTATATTTATGTTTCGTCTTCTAGTCCTTTCTTGCCCCTTTCATGTTACATACACATTTGCATACTATTAAAAACAACTACTTGTTTGGATGATTAGAATAGACATCTCACATTCTCCTCATTTTTAAAATCCACATGCACTGTTCTGATCCATATGTGTTTGCTTAGTGATTATCCACCAGGTTTAATTTTTAAATAAATATAAATCATAAATAAAGGGCTTTTCAGCACCATCTTTTCAGATCTCATATGTTGGCATTTCTTATAAGGACCTGAATGCTCAAAATAGTCCCTGCTCACATCTTTCTTCAAAATACCAGGAAATACTACACTTTTGTGTTAGTATGGTATGAGTATGGTATGCCAGTACATTTGAAATGACCTTAAACAATGGTAGTATTGTACATTGGTTTCATTTGCATGTAATTGCGCTCTTCTACACCTCTCCTGGAGCACAACATTTGTTAACATGTTTTGTGTATTTTTCGGTCTTCCAAAATAAAGCCCAACAGCTCAAACACCAAACCAGAGTACCTGTCAATCATTATGGATTCAGGAGAAGGGCCAATAGAGGAGCAGTGTGAGAGGCTGCAATACGATCCCAACCAATGGGAGTTCCCTCGGGAGCGGCTTAAATTAGGTACACCTCTTTATTTTATGAAAATTAAATATGCAGAAATGTATTGTTTTAACCCAGTGATATGAAGCAGGATTTTTTTGGAAATGTAATGCTGGGAGAGAGGGATGGTCACAAAACAGATAGGAGGACTTTCTCATAGGTCTTATCAGGCTATTATTGGGAGTGACTTCATTCCATTAATCAGACTTTGCGTCTGTGTTGTCAGTGGCGAGCTAATCAACTCCAGCAGGGGGTGTGTAAACTGTGTTGACTGGAACTAATCAGCTCTCACTATCATCAGGGTGAGGTTCAGTTAGATGAACTGTTGATGGGGTCTACAATCTTTTCTTATCAGCGTCTCACGTCAGGATTGGATGATAAAAGCAATTAATAAAGTGTCTCAATTAAACACAAAACACACACCTCCCTTTCCCACTGACGTCCTTTCTTTCTGTTTCAGAGAAACCTCTGGGCCGTGGAGCCTTTGGTAAGGTGATGCAGGCATCTGCCTTTGGTATAGACAATGCCACCAGCTGCAGCACTGTGGCTGTTAAGATGCTCAAAGGTACAAAATCAGGGCCCCTGGTGTTCTGAGATTATAAAATTACAATTCTGTGAGAAAACATTAGTGCCACTTTTTTTAACTTTCCTGTCTTTTGTCCACCAGAGGGAGCTACAGCCAGCGAACACAAAGCTCTGATGACTGAACTGAAGATCCTTAATCACATTGGACATCATCTGAATGTAGTCAACCTACTTGGAGCCTGCACCAAGCCGGGAGGTGTGTGTGTGTGAGTGTGTGTGTGTGTGAGTGTGTGTGT
>JAPMOB010241656.1:0-11607 GCA_029875015.1 Lepomis gibbosus
AATAATAATAATAATAATAGACAATTGCTAAACACATTTTTCTCCTGTGAATCAATGTTTTCTGTTATTCATATAAATTCATATTGCTCTGATGAAACTGTTAATGACTCGAAGAACCGCAACTGACTGATGCACCGGCATTACCCAGTCTACATTGCAAGACTTCTCCTCCAATCAGCGTTAAGAATCATTACATGGTGCTTTCCTATTGGCTGAGTGTCGAAAAATAGAGGCGGGATTTCTGCATACCAGAGGGAACCAACGAACGGAGAAGTGGTTGGATTATTCGCGGCCTGGCAGATTGTTTCACGTTAGGGAAAAGGAAACGATACGTTACAAAGTATTTATTCCTCCTTGGACGGATTATTACATAAGCGCGAAGCCACTACAAAGTCGCCGTCATTTGAAACGGTCTGCAAAGTCGGGGGAAATCACTTGATAGGTCAGCTACATGTTTTTGTCAGTGTAAACTAGCTAACGTTAGCTACCGTTAACGCTAATATACACCATAAACAATCTGTAGAAGACGCTAATGTCCGCTAGCTACCTTACTAGCCTAGCCTAACATTAGACGTTATTAACGTTAACCGTTGCTGTGTAACGTCTGGAACGTTTATATCATATGCTCTTCATTTAAAACATGATTTGGCTTCACTGCACCGAACCTAGCTAACGTTAGACCCATTACTGACTTCTGCTTTAAAATTACATACACGTAACTTAATAGTCATGTTCATAGCTAAGACCTTGTCTAAAGGCGCTCTTTGCTCTTAGCCATAACATTTTGTTGTTCCTAAACAGGCCTCCCACGTGGTACCGTTCACATGGGGGGAGCCGCGGGTGTTAACTTGCCCCCCTGTGACTTGTAAAACGTCCACATCAGCTGATGTCAGCGCATGTCTATGGTGTCAGTTAATGGAGTATGGTACTTTCGTAGGTTATTATGCAAGACCTGAGATAGTTTTCTACTCTCTGTAGGATGGAAGCTTTGGACTAGAGTTCGGTTGGACAGGAAACAGGAAATCATTGTGAGTGGCCATGGCCTACTCCAACTACAGCAACCTGAGCAGGGCTCAGCTTACCTTTGAGTACCTGCACACAAATTCGTAAGTACTGTCATTTTGGTTATTAATTTGTGCATATAAACTTAATACTATAGGTCATTATGATACCTTACATTGCAGACCACCATCTCATCTATTAAAACATGATTACAAGGCCCACAGAGGGTGGAAGAGGTTCAGATCAACACTCCAACATTAACATTTGCTCAGATACACCCGAATATAATCAGAAATAAATGATCAGTTTTAACACTGATCAGGGACACTGCTCACAGTTGGGGATGCTGAGAGAAGTTCAGTTTATATAATGACATCGTACTAAATAGTGCATTATATTCGTGGCTTTTGTATTCATTTGAATGACCTGGATAACTTAGTAATAAGAAGTTTGAGAATGTGTTACATATCAGCAGACAACAAACTTGAATACCAGCATACTGTATGTCAAAGCAGCCGCAGCAACTACAAAGTCAACAACAGGATATAAAGCATGAGACCTGCAGGGAGCTGAAGAGGAAGACACAGCGCCTGGATGAGTGAAAGATGTAACCAACGACCAGTTCATCATAGTTTATAATAATGCAGCGCAGTGACGATACAGACGTTTCATCTGTCTGTCAGTGTTAACAGAGACTCCAGTCTGCAGCGGTGTTCATACTCCTCACTGATAAACCGCTGAACTGTACAGTAACATTAGGCTTCATGATCATACTAAATTATATTACCTCAACATTTATGTTCATATTCACACTTTCCAGCCTCTTTCTTGTCCACATGAGCTTGCTTGCTCTCTGCTGCATCACATGTTATTATCCTTTATAATCAAGTGATGGTTTTTATAATGCCCGTTTTTAGGGGATGCTGCAGCCCCCTCAGAACTACTTTCCGTGTCCATGACCCTATTAAATATCCATTCATAATCTATTGAAAGATGAAGAGAATAGGCTGTCATTTCAGTTTCTTGTTTTAGTGTGTGTTTAATACGACTTTACCTTTCCAAGAAAAATGGTTTCTAAACACATGAACGATTTAATGTTATGTGATACTTGTAACACATATTAGCTAACATTTACTACTCTGTCAGTGTGTATTGCAGTTGTAACTGTTAAATGCATGGGTGTATACTAGGGGTGTAACAATATATGTATTTGTAATGAACCATTCAGAACTAGGCTTTCTGTTAGGTACGCATTACAAACCAAACAATCCTATAACATTTGGAAAATTTAATAGAGCCTAAATTGTGGGAAAAAATGTTCTCAGTGCCACAGCTCTCAACAAGACAGCCCAACACAACAGGCAATGTTTCATAAAGCCGACGTGCTTGCCAGACACTGTTTGTCAACTGACCAATCACAGTCTTGATGGGACAGGACATTAAAAAAAGTTTGACGTGCTTCAGCAAACTTTCAAATGTTGAACAGTATAATCATTGACAAGTTAGTACTTCGCATTAACAAATTATGATTTTTTCTCCAAATCGTGCAGCCCTAGTTACTATCTGGCTAAACTATTACATAGTGACATACAATAGAACTTGGCCAAATTTCTAACAATACCTGCGCCGAACGGGTTTGGGAACAAAAACCCATCCTAGGTAACTGATATGCAAGAAAACTTTGTCAGATATGACTTCTGATTTGAAATACAACATAACATGTCTTGTTGCAAATCTGATTTTTCATAGCATTATAAGCGTCTTTTACACAGCACTGAAAGTAAAACAACAAAAAAATTTACTGCTATGTTTTATTTACATTAAAGTGTCATTTACAAAAACCCTGCTTCTCCTCTGCCCTTTGTCGGTGTTTCACTGAGGGCAGACACATACACACACACACACAGCATCATATCGAAGTCAGCATGGTGGCACGAGCCAGAGAAGTCGTTAGAGCTCATCAGTTCAACCATAGCCTTTGAAAGGATCCATCAGCTTTTGGAAGTAGCACCTCCTTTCCTTTTCTCCAGCCATGGCCAACAGTTGAAGGCCAAGCTTTTCTAGGAAATTGTGAGATCTTCTGGCTACTCAAGTTGAAAATTTGGTCAAGGAATGTGTTGAAATCGATAGATGGATAGTAACATAGATGACTAAATGAGGTTCCTTTATCAGTCCTAAATTCTCTTGGGAACACTAGTGGACAATATATTTACCCATTTCCCATTCAGAGCTCAAGTTATCTGACCTAGCTTCGCCATTCTGATTCTCCAGTTCTGCTTTGTTATCGATTTATAAATGGCACAAAAACAAATTACTCATCATCAGTATCCTCTGTAAGATCTTTATTTCCTGAGCGACTGTCATCAAGCCTTTCAGTATCAAAGAAAATATAAACCCGACACCCACGTGCTGCACAATCATGTTAGTGAGACAGTAAGTTAATATAAACAAATGTATTCATCATTGTCTCTGTATTTATTTGTAGTTAACACAGTGAGTCAACAGTGCAATTTAGAATTGAAAGAGGAAAACACAACATTACCTACTATCGCTTGCGTCCAACATACATTGAATAAAAATTTAACACTTATACATACCTCGCATCTTTAGTGACCTGACTAACTCAGTTCAGTTTTTTTTTTACATTTTGACGAAAGAATGTTGTTAAAGATAAATACCAGGTATTGAGTTGAGTGCTTAATATATATTTAAGGGTTAATAAAAAATAATTTGTGCAGGAATTCTAAGTTCCATTAAAGTTCATGTCAGAGGGCATCAAATTTTGCATTGTGGCTTTCAATTCACAAGTGTGTCAGTGATATGTTTGGATGTTCAAACAAAGCGATCCTGTAAATGGTTTTAGCGCCATTTTGAAATTTGTCTGAGAACACTAAATTCAATAAACGGCAGTGAAGCTTTGTCTGAATAAAAACCCAGTGAGAAAATATCTGAGGACCACTTTACACAAGTCACCTGTGAAGTGATGTGAAAACACAGTTTTGCATTGTTCTCTGAGTGTGCACTGTAGAAGTGAAGATGAAACCAAGGTCCTCTTTCTTGTCAGTGCTACGAAACAAGTAGACCATAGTAATTTCTTGTGACGTAGCCTGACTGAACAATGTTGAATATGTAGTGCTGTACCCGTTAGCACATTTAGAAACAGATGTTATCACTTCCTGGACTCAATCCAAATGCGCTGCCAAGGGATTATGCACAGGTCCAGGAAGGATTTAACCACAAGGGTAGGACTAAAACAATAAGAACTTGTTTTCATCATTTACCAAGTAAAAATAGCTGGTGACCTTGTGGTGGGCATTCGTCATTACGTTTGACACTTGATTGAGTAAATGTTTCACCAAGTATTAGGAAAATAATTGTTTAATGCTCCTAGAGAGCAGTATTGAATACTTAGTATATGTTTAACTTGTGGTGAAACAGTGAGACACCAGTCTCTTTGTTGTTGTTTTGTCACTGTAATAGAGAATAGAGCTCTGGGTACCATGTAAATAAGAGGCCAAACTAGTTTTGTTACTTCACAATGATCTGTTCTGTTTACATTAACACATATCTCAGTAGACTGGAGGACATACAGGTTATAACTGATTAACAACCCCACACAGAATATTAATATGGAGCTCAGACCTTGTCAACAAGTTTTTTTGTATACATCTTTCTCTGACCACTTCATCCTTTTAAATAATCAGTATGTATAATAAGTATATTGAATTAATGCAATTAGTCGTCTGTTTTCAGAACCACCCACGAGTTCTTATTTGGAGCCTTGGCGGAGCTTGTGGACAATTCAAGGTACCCATATTGATTTTGAACAGTGCTTATAATTACTGACAAGTTATGTTGTCTGGAAAGCTTATATTAACCTTGTTGTTTCTTGCTTGTCTTTAACAGAGATGCCAATGCCACGAGAATAGACATCTACACAGGTACACCTTAGTTAAAACGCACACATTGATGCGTACAGATTCATTCACTGCTTATAACATGTCTCTTTCACCTTCCTGCTTTGCTGACAGAAAAAAGGCCAGAGCTGCGGGGCGGCTACATGCTATGTTTTCTGGATGATGGTATTGGAATGGACCCTCGTAAGTGCCACATTACCAGAGAAATCACCTCAAGCTAGTTTTATTTTTCACAGTTTTAAGGTGCTTTGTGTGGGTCTAGCGTGAGGTTTTCTGGTGAGATATGTATTTTGTATGTGAAACATGATGCTGAACAATTATGTTTTATTAGATGAGGCAACCCATGTTATTCAGTTTGGAAAGTCAAACAAACGGTCCCCTGAGTCCACTCAGATCGGCCAGTATGGAAACGGACTGAAATCGTAAGCCCTTCACCTAATTCTTCATGTGTGATTATGAGATTGGGCATTTGGTATATTATATTTACATTAGTGGTTGAATAATTTCACATATTTTTAAATTCTGTGTGTTTTCACAGTGGTTCTATGCGTATCGGGAAAGACTTCATCTTGTTCACTAAAAAGAACAACAAGCTGACTTGCCTTTTCCTGTCAAGGACTTTCCATGAAGAGGAGGGACTGGATGAGGTCAGAGTCAACGGTTACATTGCCTAGCAGCTAGTTGACCTTTGTTAATTTGTTAAGCTATACTCATAGCTTAACAAATTACATCGTATTTATACTTACCTGGGCCGTGCTAGTGAAATATCCACTGTGTAACAAATTTCTGGATTTGTAATTTTCTTACTCACCATTGGTTTAAGTAACTGCCTCTTCAGGCAGAATTTGTAATGTAATGTAATGAATTATCGTCAACTCCAGTAGGTCACCTGTCACCTGCTCGGCCCCCTCAATACTGCTGTCATTTTCTTGCACTCTAAGTTGCTGTTTAAAGTTATTTAAGAGGTGGTATTATGCTTTTTGGCTTTTTCCCCTCTCCTTTATTATATCTTTTTTGTGCAATAGGTTTGCAAAGTCCACCCCAAAGGGAGTTCCCATCTCCCACAGAAAACACTGCTCTGAACTGCCTGAAAATAGCTCGTTTGTAGTCCAACCTTTACTTCCCTTTGTGACGTCACAAGTAAATACGTGTCATAATCCTCGCCGTCCGACACACCCTCAAAAACACAGAGCTGCAGCACACCTCTCCTCTCCCTACCAAACACTAGCTACCGTCCAGGCAGTCAATGGACATAAAGTTTTTACTGTGATGTAAAGACAGAGCTCAGTTTTTATCTTTTTTTACTTTATGGATGAAAGATACCTTTGTTACAGATTAATAACTCACCACTCTGAAACTCTTGCTCCAGTACATATTACCAAGCTGGTTGGCAACATGTAGCCTACAGCTGAATCGAAGCTGTTTACCGACCTTTCGCTGACTCGCCTTTTTCTGCATCTGATTGGCTAGTAGCCCTTAACTAGGAACTGCGCATGTGTAACTCCCAACAAAGAACATTTAGACAAGATGTATCACTCCATAGCTAAAATGAAGCCTTCAACACAGGGTGAAAAGAGGAGCTGCAGCAATGTGCAGTATGACAAAAAATATGTTTGTGTTTTTTTAATTAAACCATGTAAACCTGTTCTGGTGCAACCCCTGAAATAGGATTTTGAACCTGAAAATGAGCATAATACCACTTTTTTAATATTGGATTACTATTTCCTATTTCATCTTTTTTGGCGGGGATTTTGGAGTAATGCATAATCTTTTTAAAAATGATGATTTAAAATTTAAAAGTTCATGCATGTTGTTTTCTAAGTCAATCAGTAATCATGTGAGATAACTGTGATCTCGATATTCACCAAAATAATTGTGATAATGATTTTTACCATAATTGGGCACCCCTTCTCAGTAACTAAGTTGGATTGTTAACACATAGTCACAAAGACACAGACGGCCAGTTCAGGATGGAGTTACATCTCTGTATATTATGGAGAGGATGCTGCTGCATGCATTTCAACACATTGCACATTTGACTTTCCCCAGAACATATGGAGAGGGTAATTATTTTTGTAACAAGATCAAACAGAAATTGTTGCCTTTCCCAGCTATGAGAGTTGTCATGTCTCTTGCCGTTTCCATACTTTCACAAAAAGTGAAAGTTGTTATTTTGTACTTGTTTTAAAAAAAAATGCATGACACTGCTTTTTATGGATACCTAGGTTTTGCCTATTTTTAATATCTGTGAATTAGGTTGCTGCTGATGAGATGTGGCTACACATATTATTTTGTTTGACAAAATAAACATCTCTGAACTTGTTTACAATAGGATTTTGATCCTCTCTCTTCAGGTGATAGTGCCCCTCCCCTCCTGGGATCTGAAGACCAAGGAGCCGCTGACCTCTGACCCAGAGAAATACGCCATAGAGACAGAGCTGATCTTCAAATACTCACCTTTTAAAAACGAACAGCAGCTGATGGAGCAGTTCAACAAAATAGAAAGCAGCAGTGGTAAGCATATAAATATGTAAATCATTTAAAGAGCTTCATTTTGTGATCTCCATCATTTAGTCAAGTTCATAGCCACTAAACTTTGCTAGCTTATATGCGAAATGTAAAATGTCTCTCTAAAAAATTATCTCTGCAAGGCATCTTTTAAGAGTGATGTCATTGTGTCAATACATTTCATGTTTAAAACGTTTTTATTTCAAATAAATGTTGCTGTAGGCCTTGTATGTATGCTGCTTTTCCACTGGATGGTACCAGCTAAACTCACCTCTACTCGACTCGCTTTGGTGCCCCGTCGTGCGTTTTCCATTGCAGATATAGTACCCACTCAATGTAGCTGGTCGTCATAGCACACAGTTCAAGTTTCTAACAAATTTAATAACAAAAAACAAAAGCCATCAAGTTCGTCAGAGAAAGAAACAAAAAAGAAACGCAAACATAAAAACGCAGCAGTTTGGCAGGTCTGGGACACCTCAGATTAAACATTATGTTGCCTATGTTGTCAAGAGGTCGGCTCACTGACAACTAGTGTCCACTGAAGAGACACATTTTTTTTAGAATGAAACAGCTCTATTCAGTGTTTTAAATGTTTTAATGACCGGGTCCGTTTGTTTTGGAGAGGAAACTGCTGCGGTGGTAAATCTGCTCCCGGTTGAAACTTCCTGAATGGTACACACCGAAGGAATCCTAAACTAAAAAGAAACTGAACATCTAAACTCAGCTAATGTTAGCAGCAGCAGCTCAGCTGTAAACACACCGCAGGACTAGCTGCACACCACCTGCTAGCTAGGTTATTATCAACACGGATTTGTTGTCGATTCTCTCTGACCAATCAGTAGTCTGCAGTGTTCACGTCACCTTTTGGTGATCGCCTGGTATCGACCTCGACAGAGGTAACAATGGACAACCAAAAAAGATGAGTAGAGGCGAGTCGAGCTGGTACCATGCGATGGAAAAGGGGCTTTATTGCTGGGGAACAACATGGTTGATATTGATTCTGATGTTGTATTTTGTTATAAGGTACTCTTGTGATTATCTATAATCTGAAGCTGATGGACAACAGAGAACCAGAGCTCGATGTAGAGACAGATCACCAGGACATACTGATGGCTGGGACTCTTGTTGAAGGAGTGTGAGTATAGTCGTTACTGAACCCATTTAACAATTTAAACACTTTAACCAAGGGATCAATAACCTGTGGTGAAAGGAATTACATTTTGTACATTGATTTTATTTGATGGTGATTGTATTGATCAGAACGTGTGTGAATGTTGATGGCCGCGCCCTGCCCTCTCTCACAGGAAGCCAGAGAAGAGGTCGTTCAGGGCGTATGCTGCTGTTTTGTACATCGACCCACGCATGAGGATTTTTATCCAGGGACATAAAGTCAGGACCAAGAGACTGTCCTGCTGTCTTTATAAACCAAGGTAAGATAATAACACCTGTCTACTGTGTTTGTTACTGTTCTATTCAAGTGACAAGACTTTCATTAGCATTCTTGTTTTCTTAACAGGGTTTATAAATACACATCAACTCGTTTTAAAACTCGTGCGGAGCAAGAAGTGAAGAAAGCAGATCACCTAGCCAAGATCGGTGAGACAGTGATGAAATTAGTGTTTTCATTTACAGTAGACTCCCTCAATCTCATCAATTAACATTTTTGTTATGTATTTCAGCGGAAGAAAAAGCCAGGGAGGCAGAGAGTAAGCGTGTGGCTTTGGAGGCCAGATTAGGAGAGGACGTGTCAAAAGATTCACGGGTAATGCGGAGAGCCTATTTTTGTTAATCTTGTCAAATGCAAATGTGGCTGCGTTAGTCAACAAGCTTTTAAACTGAAACTGATACAGAGTTTGTCTAAAAACCTTGACCTTAATCTAAGGTTGTTACAATGTCTCGACTCTCTCCCTCTTCCTGAAGGCAATTCTGAGAAAGGTTCAAGATTCGGCCATGATGCTTCGACAGGATGCTGATATGAAGAAAAGGATTCTCGAAGCCAAACAGAGGTATGATTTTTTTTTAAAAAAGTAAAACCTTATTTCTCCTATTCACAGATTTACAAGCCTTTAGCACCCTCTTTGCCTGGTAATTTAAGAAAGTTACCTCAATATTAGTTTTTACTGGCAAAAATGATTGATGTGACCTTAACATAGATTTGTCAATGATGTGGCAGGACACACTTAAAATATTTTATGTTTTTGCTGGGCTTTGTATATTTCCCATCAGTCTCCAACACTTTCTTGTTCCTCAGAGCATTAAAGGAGCCCAAGGAGTTGAATTTTATATTTGGAGTGAACATTGAACAGAGGGACCTGGATGGGATGTTTGTGTACAACTGCTCTCGTCTCATCAAGATGTATGAGAAGACAGGTCCCCAGCTGGAGGGAGGCATGTGAGTAATATGCACATAGAGATTGAAAAGTGATGGTGTTTGATTAGAAAATTATTTTTTTATTTAATATATATAACAGTTTACAGGTGATGAAAGATCTTGCAAAAACAATAAGCATTGCAGTACAGCAGCATACAGTACAAATCTGGAATGCACTTACACAATGAATTGTGAGGATAATTTTAAGAAGTTTTAACTGGTTAGAAGGAAAATTTGGGGGATTATCTATAACAAGAATGAAGGAAAAAATGAAAATGGAGGAGAAATGCTCGATGTCTGACCTATTATACCACTGAGTACACATTCTAATCTAAACAGTGAAAGCATTTACCTTCAGTCTTGCGCATCTTACAAAACTTTGATACCCTGAGTTCATTCTAGGAAAGGTTTTTAACAGCTATGTGATTTGTGTGTTTTAGGGCCTGTGGAGGTGTGGTTGGAGTAGTTGATGTCCCATATTTAGTTCTAGAGCCTACTCACAACAAACAGGACTTTGCAGATGCTAAGGAGTATCGGCATTTACTGAAATCCATGGGGGAACATTTAGCTCAGTACTGGAAGGACAGTAACATTGGTGAGTTTCTCTCTATTGCCGGATTTGCCTTTGTCGCTAACAAGCACAGTTCAAATAAAACAATAATTAAGGCCTACAAGCAGGTTTGTCACTACTTGTCAAGTTGTCAAATGTCAGGGGATTTAAAATTCTGTTCCAGGTACTAGACAAAGTTTCAAGTTTCCAGTTGAAAAAAGTTCCAGCTTTGGATAGTAACTGAAACACTGAGGTGCTCATCTGGTCAAAAGAGTAGCTTTAGGCGCCTATTATAGTTTAAATACAAAATCGAGTTAGGAGTCCTGGTCGGAGCTCGGTACTGTGTTCCCTGTTGTCAAACTGCCTTCACTTTGTTTTGGAGGCTAAGTTTGGTCCTGGTCCAGCCATGATCACTGGGAGGCTGCTGTGGAGTTTTTTTGGGGTATGAATTCGACAGGTGGAGATTAGTCTCAATTCTTAACACATGGTCTTTACCTTCAGAACAGGTGCAGATCCATTTACTTGAATAACTTTAACCTTTGGGTCTCTGTGTCGTTACGCAGCTCAGAAAGGCATAGTGAAGTTCTGGGATGAGTTTGGATATCTGTCTGCCAGCTGGTCTGCACCTCCGTCATCAGAGCAGAGATACAAGAGACGTCGCGCCATGGAGATACCACTTACTATTCAGTGTGGTAAGTTACAGAACCATACACACACAAAACACACTTTCACACACATAGTGTTTCGCAACAAACTAATTTATTGCCTCAAACATACACTGACTCTGATTCTGCTCTTTATTGTCAGATAAATGTTTGAAGTGGCGAACGCTGCCATTCCAGATGGATGCTGTGGACAAACGCTACCCAGACAGTTGGGTGTGTCTCATGAACCCAGACAGCAACCAGGACAGGTACGCACACAATGTTGCTTTATAGTGTCTATATACACCGTCTATACTTGCAGTTCACGCTTCAGTTTAATTATTCACCTAACATATGTACTGCATGCCAGTTTTGTCACTGCAGTACCACATTGCTGTTTTGCGATCAATGACGTGTTCCTACATGCTATATACTGGGTGCATTTTGTGTTTTTAGGTGTGATGCTCCTGAACAGAAACAGAATTTGCCATGTGGTGTTCTGAAGAAAGACAAGCAGACAGCTGAAGACAAACAGAAGGAGCTGGCAGAGAAAATCAAACAGCAGCAGGAGAAACTAGAGGCCTTGCAGGTACTCTCTCTCTCTCTCTCTCTCTC
>JAPMOB010241661.1:0-32433 GCA_029875015.1 Lepomis gibbosus
CTCACAGACACTTGATGTAATGCTTCTCACCTCCTCCGGCTTCCCTGCCCCCACCACAATTAACTTCCCATCCTCTAGTCCCACTAGGATGTGGCTGCATTCTTTGGTGACAGACACACTCCTCACAGGAACCTTCAAGGCCAGGGGCATTACCGGAGCATCCAGGCTGTCAAACAGAGAAGAGTTACAATGGAACAACCAAACTTTTAGATGTAAGGTTTTACATTAATGCTGCAATTTATGTTTTTTACCTGCATAAATCCCGTATGTGAAGGCTGCCCTGCGCGGTCCCGAGGATGATGTATTCAGACACCAGGTGGAGAGCAGTCACTTGCTCCTCCATGGTGAAGGAGGACAGCAGACAGCCATTTACGGAGTAAACGTGAATAGGGTACTTGCCCTGTAGGAATAAACAGAATTTTGGTATTGGCATAAGCAGGTCATCCTAGGAGTGTTAAAAAGAGCTATGACCTGGATAACTGAGAAACTTCACAGACATAAGGAGGTTGAGAAACTTGTGTGAAAGTATCTTTCTGTCTGTGTTTAAATACTGTACCGTATGTTGTATGTACCTTTCTATTGGAGCGCTCCTCCAGTGAGGTCTGTACCACAATGTGTCCCTCCATGCCCACCTGGAGTTGAGAGATTTGGGCAGGTACACAGCTATCACCAGGAGGCCGGAGTGTTCGCAGGAACTGGCCTCGTCGGACAGTGTGCACTATCACAGTCCCATCCTGACACACAGTGAACAGCAGGTAAGGCTCAGTAAAGATGCAATCATACCCATGCTTTTTTGTTTCTGTGAAGTGTAAATTGTTTTTGCATCTTTGCACATGGACTCACAAATAGCTAGTTTATTGTAGTTTTTGGAAACATGTCATGCTGCAACTTTTGACAACAGAGAAGGTTGAAAAAGACCCTAATGCACATGTTCTATGTATCTTCTCCAATTTCAATACCAGTTAAGCCTAGTTCACACTACACGACATTTAGCCCGATTTGCAGCTCAGTGAGCATTATGTGTGAACTACACAACAACACATCAAAACGGCTCCCCGACGCATCACTGCCACAGCGCCGACGTCTGCCAGATATCTACTATGCCAAATATCTGGAAGAGTCTGCAGACTCGACATCCACATCCAGCCAATGAGAGCAGGCAGCTGGCAGAGCAGGCAGCTACTTTTTCCCTGCAAAACACTTTTTACTCACCTCTAGCTCTCTGTGTGGCACAGACAATCCCTGCTACCTGCGTGTGCTGATCCATTGTTTCACCCATATTCTTTGTCTTTATAATTGCTATCTTTATCTAATAGCAAACAACAGCTGTTTTTTGTGTAGTTTGCCTCATTTCCTGTTTCACATTTCACGTGTGTTTTGTTGACAAAACGTGGTTTGGAGACCAGCATTGGGTGACAGAGTCGCTGTCAGCTTGTCTAGTGTATGACCTCCTGTCACCAATCAGTCACGTAGTGTGAACGCAAAAATGACTTCAAGACTCCCGTCACAAGATGGCAAGTTGTGTAGTGTGAACGGCACGGCCATCGGCCAACGCTGAAAATCATGTAGTCTGCACAAGCCTTTAGTAGTACGCACAACAATTTGCATAAAATGAGAGTCAGCCAAAACGATGGTTTGCCTGTGGTTAATTGTGTTACATTACAACCTGGCTGGTACAGATTACATTCTCACTTCTTGTGAACCCCATCACAGTTTGCCTGGAGAACATCAAAATAGGATTTTCAAGAATATTGTGGTTGTTTAGGTTGAATAGCATGTTTCACACCTGCTCAAACCTGCAAAAGTCAAGCAGTACGAGAGAGAAAACAAAATGAAGTCTTCTGACATGGAAGGATTTTATCGAGCGTAAACGATTAGTTGATTAATCAATTAGTCGATCAACAGAAAATTACTCTGCAACTGTTTAAATAATCCATTAATAAAAAATGTTCCAGCTTCTCAGATGTGAGAATTTACAGCTTCTCCTTGCCTTTCTTTCTTTCTTTTTTTTGACCTGTTGGTCAGGTAAAACCTGAGCTCTGGGAATTTGTGATGACATTTGTAGATAGATTTTAGATATTTTAAATAGACCAAACAATTAATCAATTCACAACAAGAAAATAAATGTCACATTAATGGATAATGAAAATAAATGGCCCCACATTATTACGTATTGGGCATATTGTGTGAGATCTCTGACCTTTGACCCTGAGACAGCCATGTCCAGTTCAGTGCTGATGGCCACACAGGTGACCTCCTGGTCATGTCCACAGAGAACTTGCACAGGCCGAGGAGACAGCCCGCTGGAGAACCCTCCCTGAAGGACAGAAAAAAGGAGAATAAAAGTCTGAAGCCATAATTTGACTTAATACTATTACTTAGCATATACTTGTGCACACGTGTACGAGCTTGTGAGTGAGCCTAGATGAAGACAGATCTAAAGACGTTTACCTGCTGTACAACCTGCCACACTATACAGGATGTGTCCCTTGAACCAGAAATGAGGTAGATGCCACAGAGATCCAGAGCCAAGCAAGTAACAACATCTTTGTGGAACAAATAAAAACACAAATAAACGCTTTAATTTAATTTATTTGACACATGTTCAAATACAGAAGTAAAGAAATGATACCAGCATATAGGACAAGTCCAGGATTTATTTCCATCTCTGTTCATGATGTTCTATCAGGCTGTCCTCATTACACGTAAATTGAAACAAAGTTAGACATACAACAATAGGGAGCTCACCTATGTGCCGGCAGATCCTGCCCACCAGCTTGCCCTTCCCCAGTTGGGTGACACGGAGACTGCAGTCCCAGTGTCCTCCGCTGAACAGCAGACGGCCGTCGTTGGAAACCACCAGCACCTGAGCACCGATCTCCACCCCGGGAGAGAAAGGCCCGCTCAAGAAACGCTGCGTTCTGCACCACAGAAAAGGGTAGGAAAGATCAAAGCAAGTTAGAAACAAAGACGTGAGATTGAGCTGTGGCCTAAATGTGGAGGAGATTTATAATCAGCACATTAAACTGTCATGACATCTGCAAATTACAGCCTGTGTGAAACAGTGTTCAAATGGTTCTTATTCTGATTTATTTTGTGTTTATGTGATGGATATTCATGGCCAGTTTAAAATAAGATCCATTAAACCAAATTTTAATTAATTAAACAGCCTTTGAAGCGTCATAGTCAAAGAATGGATAGCCAGACAGATGTTATGCACCCATCCAACTGTCAGAAAAGTTTTATGCATCTTTTGAAACGATGTGAAGCGAATTTGCACGGAGTAAAAAATACCATCCATCAGAAAAATCCAAAGAGTAATTTTACTGAGGAGCTTGTTACTGCTCAGCCAATGATGGCATATTTCATAGTTCTTTCTCAGAAAAGAAAAACACACCAGGCAATGTTCAGCTGCACCAACTAGAGAACACACAACCCAATGACCACCATATTGATGAGCCCGTGTGTCTGGGACTTTTCTAGGAGATTTTGGTAAACAGAGATTTTGGATGTCAGATGATTGAGTAAACAAAAAAACTTAAATAAGGGGTTATTTTCGGTTTCTGAGAGCACTTACTTGGGATTAGTCATGGTGGGATCCTTAGTGAAGGTGAAGTAGTTAGCGATGTTTTTGTCGTATGGCAGCCAGCTGTGTGTCCCAATCAAGCCATTTGAATTCACAGTGACCTGTAGCAGGAAAAATGCAAAATTGCTTAACTTCATCTCTGTATGATGAATATTGTTGTTGTCATGACTGTGTTGAATTTTATTTGTAGCCCTTGTGAAAGTGTCCAACTGAACCTTACCAGCATATCTGAACCCTGGATGATGAAGGAGCGATTCTGGCTCTTTGGTACCACTGCCTGCACCAGAGGAAGGCCATCAGTCACCACCTGAGGCAAACACACATGTAAACACACCAACACAAGAGGAGTTATTTATTTAGAGGAATAATGAGATCTTGACATGACTTAAAAGCATTTTTGAACCCACCTCCACAAATGGCCGGAGCTTTTTGAGATGCTCAAAGATATTCGCCGGCACAGTGTCCACGCGGGACAGCCGCCTAGATGCGTTCTCAGCAGACATACGTGGAGGGTGAGGCTCCTGGTTGGAGACAGGACTGCTGCTTTTTAAACAGAACTTATAATAATCAAGAGTTTAAAAGTAGCTGTGAATTAGTCTGGAAGCTGTACCTTAAGGAGCTGACAGGGAGTCTGTCCGAAGTTGCTGATGATGCCTTCCAGGGCCTTACGCTCCATCTCATTGGCAATTGCATCGAGATCTACTGCACCTGCAGAGGAGCAAAACAAGAAGCAAGCGTGAGACTCATGCCAGAACATAGGTAAACCCTGCTCATGCTTAAAGGCTGTATGAGTAATATGGAAGATGAGGAGACATCTTCAAAGACAACAAATATCTTTACAAGATGAGCAGGTTCCATCCATCACTAGTGAGAAAAAAGTTTTCATTTTTGCCATACCCTCATATGTGCAGTAGTAGAAGACATTGAGGGCATCCACAGCCTCGTCACCTCTCTGCTTGTAACCAAAGATCAGGTCAATCCACTCATGGAGGTGATTGGACACATGGTCACTTTCCTAGAGTTTAAGACAAGTTGGAGTCATTTTGAATAGTTGTTTTAACACAATATGTCACAAAACAAATGCCCAAATTGACATGCTTTAAGTTTTAAGACTCTGGCTGTTTGTATATACTCACCAGAGCTTTTCTGTGTTTCCTGATAAAGTCTTCTCTTGATGTGGCCCAGCGAGGCAACAGAACATCTGTCACTGGTTCCTGAGAAATCTGCAAATGTCCCAGGTCGAAGCCTACAACAAACATGCAGCAGTGACGTATAAGGTTCTTTTAAGCATATCAATCTGCCCTTAAAACTTTCAAAAGGTACAGTCTTCCTCACCGTTCATGTTCTGCAGGAATTCTGGGAAGTAAAAGAATTCCGGGATGAGCTCTTTGACATCAGCTGGACTCTCCATGCGAGCCTGCCAGGCTGCTGCCACAGAGTGGAACTGTCTGTCTGCACAGTCAAACCTAAACAACAACATGTACCAATATGAGACCACAGAATTCCAGGAAACTTGTTGAAGTATCACGCACTAGTCAGCGTTCCCACCTGCCACTCTGCAGCTGGATATGCAGAGTTGTGAATGGCTCCATGCGGATCATGTAGTGCATGACTCCTGCTGCATTAGAGTAGTGTGTGCCATAGTGGAATTTGTCAATGGTGCCCGTTGGGTCCTCAAAGCTCTCATACCTTGTGACAAACAAAAAATGCTCATTGGTTTTGCGCATTTCAGCCCATTGATCTTTGATTATCAGCATTATGCCATTATCAGGTGGTAACACAGAGACTAAAACCTAATTGTTGTTGCACCATTCATTCACCAAGAGCTTGTGGCATCTAAGAACTGACAGTTGGCTACTGATCTGCATCAAAATCCCATTGTCATATAACCACTTACTTTTCCCTGACATTCTTTGCATGGCGGGGGTTGACTACACCGATGGGTTTGGACAAGTCTCTGAAAACTGACGGGTCCTCCAGATCCAGAATGGGAGAGCTGTAGTCGCACAAGATCCAGGGGAACTGTAGAGAAACAAAAAACAGAACCCCAAGATGATGCCTCCTCACACCGTAAGTGTGTGGTCTTGTAATGAATGGATCATGAATATAAGTAGTACACACTGACATGGGAGATAGAGTGTACTTACCACAGGGTACTGTGACAGGTCGTTGTAAGTGCGTCCAGAGATGGTGTTCAGTTGCATCAAATACTCAAAATTGGAGATTTCTCTGCATACCCATTTCTATTCAACACATTACCATACAATTGGTCCAACACAATAAGCACAAATCAGATCAAAATAACTAAGGTTTATAGAGAGAACTGAGTTAAAGAAATAATGAAAAAACCTGTGTAAGCCCCGATGCCTTCAGCAGCTCTTGGGGGGAGCGAGAGCCGAAATAAAACAGGTTGGGAGGCCGCAGCCCCAGGATCCTAGAGTACACTTTGTTTCGTACCTGAAAGGGCAGACATAAAGAATTTAAACCACCCCGTCATTTCAAAAAAATCAATTCTAAGTAGAGTGGAAGTTCTGAACTGAGCAACACCTTCTTTCTGAAGTTGATGAAGTAATGAGCCTGGTCAATGAAGAATAGCTCCAGTGCAGATCGGCGCAGATTGTAACGCCTCAAATGGACTTCTCTGAGCTGAGACAGAGGTCTCTTGAAATCAAACCCGATTCCTAAAGACAGATATTTTTCACTTTTGTAAGAACCTTTTGAAGAACAGTGAAAAAAAAAGTTAGGAATGCTGATTACCTTCCTCCGTCTCTTCTTTCTCACTGCTGCCATCATAGAAGTAAAGATGGTGTGTGGTAACCTCCAGACGACCCGGAACAACCGCCACGATGGTGATGAGCTCACAGTCTTCAGAAAGAACCAGCTTTTCTTTCTGGCTCTCGTCTTCTCCCTCCACCCTGAGTGTGTAACAAAAAGTTAAATCATTACATTTTCTGCACTATTCACACCCACTGTGACACAATATTTAAGGTTTGTTTGGTGAAATTCAATTCAAAACTGGTGTGCCTAATTCATGACTTTTTTTCTATGTGCTGGATATTTTTCAGGGAGAACTTAGACATGCTGTAAGCTGCAAACACTGGCACAAAAGTTATGTGGATTGGAAACTCACTTGTCATCCAAAAAGACGACATCCTCTTCTCCTAACTGATCATCCTCCATGTCGCTTACTTTTGCTTCTTTTGCAACAGCCAACGGGAGGGGTTCAGAGCTACGAGGGCTGTCAGCTCCTTCAGATCCCAAAAACAACATCTTTAGTGCTCCGTTACTGTGTACTGCTTACATGACAAAAGTTTATATGTTTAGTGCAGTGACATACCCATATTGTCCCTCTGAGCACTGGCATCAACATGAGGATCATAGTTGTAGTTGGGCACAAGTTTGAGGCGCATCTTCGAATAGGTCTCTGCACTGGACAATTTCCATTTCACCTCTGGCTGATCTCTGTCAAAATAAGGCAAATTCAGCACATTTTTGGCAGCAAGGAACGACAAAACGACAGTATAGTTACAGATNTGCATTTGTTATTCTGTCAAAATAAGAGAAAAACCGAGTTTTGAGGCCACTGCTGATACAATTTCCTCTCATTTTCTCTCATTGACTGATTAAAAAGTCAGAGGTTGTCATACCTTTTGGCCCATGCACCTCTCTCACTGGTCAGAAGCCTGCGGAGAGCTCTCCAGTGCTGCCACACCACCCCCTGCTGGCTGGAGATCTGCTTCTGCCAACTGAGGTATCTGTTGTTCTCGCTTCTGACTCGCTTCAGGTAGGGGTCCACGATCACTTCCTACTTTCACACAAACAGTCAGTCAGTTACGTGAAAGGTTAACACTGTATATTTAGCGAGCTGATATATTTATGACAATGTTTGCAGCAAGAAGCCTGAAAGTTTTATAACCTGAAACTTAGACTTGCTGTAGGATCTGTCTTGGTCCCGTCTGAAGACTGTACTCATCAGGTCATCGAAGCAGGAATTCCAGAAATTGGACATGATGTCATGGCTCCTCCCAAAAGTGTCCAGCTTATACTGCTCCATGGTGGGCTGAACCTAAAGGTAGATTTTCAGATAAAGGTCATTAACACACACATCTACAAAAATGTCAAGGATAACTCAACAAACTAAAGAAAACGTGTATCATTCAAGTTATAGTTTTTTGTGATTATACAAACTATAATTTGAATGATAACCTTATTTAAACCATAATTTATGTGGTTGTTAATTATTTTTTAATATGTAAAGGTGTCAGATACATAAAACAGGACAATTCTCATTCTACAAATGTGAGACAGGAATAGAAACACACTTCCCCATTTTTTGAACAGTTTCCCTTTATTCATTTATTTATTTATTTATTGTATTATAGGAGATATTTTTGTAACTACTGCAGTGTTTAAACTCATCTGCTGTATTTTCTGTCCTCTTACTTAGCCTTACCATTTCATGCCAAAAACATGAAGTTCTGCAAAAATACTTATAGAAGTACCCTATACATTCATTTAAAACAAATGCACAGACTAACTGCATACACACTTAGATGTACGTACTTGAGATATCGCTCTGGGCCAAGTTTCTAAACTGTCCAGGCAGCCAAAGTTATCCCATACTGGCTAATGTATTGTGGTATCTGTATACAAAAGTAATCTAAACACAACAGATTTATGAGCATGTACTGTCACACAGGGTGATGATAAATCCACTTCTCGGCCTGTGGTTACTGTGCCTGGCATCCGTTCACAAAATATCTCAGCTTCAAGTTTGAGCTGATCTCTGCTTAAAATACATTAACGGTCAGCTAGAAAACACTTCAGAGTTTAAGACTGTTTTTTCTTCTTTCTAAACTTGTGATAGCATTTCATAAATTTGGATTAGATTTCTCAGCCACCCACCAGGAGGTAACTGGTCAGACCAGAAGGCAAGATTGCAAATATCCTGTGTACACTAATGTGACAAAGAACAGATCCGGCACTATCTGAGAGTGGATTGCTGATTATACTTGCTCAGTCATACCCAAGACTGGAGAAGCTCTCCAGACTCCCTAAACAAAAGATACATTACATTCATTTTTAAATGCACAATGTCAGGCATAACACTAACCTGCTGCTGGTAAAACCTCTGCCACTCTACTGTGTGACAATAAGCCTTCAGGTCCTGGGCGAAAGTGGTGCTGCCATTGGTGACGGGCATGTTGGGTAGTAGGTTTTGGAGGGTGATGGGGTCGGCATGCTGGTCGAGCAGCGTCCGCACAATGGGCACCAGTTGAGGGAAAGTCTCAGCATGTTCACAGATTGTATCGTCCATTACACCTCCTGGCCACAGGGGGTCGCCCAGCTGCCCCAGCAGGAAGCACACCTCCTCCCAGCTCAGACACAGCACCGTCTGGAGAAGGCTGTGGAGCTTCAAATAGGCCATCTCACACACCTGAAGAGGGGCAAGATGAAAATCACTTGCAATGGCTGAGAGCCTATCCATGCAGTTCATGAAGAGATATGATAACAAAACATGTAGCCTGTTTGGTGTTTTACTTCAAGTCCTCACTAGGGTCTACATCCTGCATTAGAGAAAGTCTTTGTTGAGGAAGACTTAGTAAGTGGTGGAAGAACTACACAGATCCTTAAGTATCAAGTTTAAGTATCAAAAACACAAACACATGTAAAAATACTCAAAATTATACCTAAGTAAAAGTTTAGAGTTATTATCAGCAACATGTGCATATACATTATTATATATTATTAAATTGTTAACACTGCATTATTATACAAGCATAATTGTATGTATTTTGTCAAGGTAGAAAAAAATGCTTATATGTTGGGTAATCTATAACAGAGCCCAACCAACACGCCAGTGTGGCAATATTATTAGCCTATATTAGCTAACTGCAGATAAATTGGTTTTGGTGTTTAACAGCTGATAAAGGACATTTAAAAAGAAACGGACAGATGGAAGACAATCATAGGTGCATTCGAGATGACTGTAGCTGACTTCCACCGACTTGGTAGTCAAACGTGAGCTCCAGGCGACTTCAGGGGTGCGGAATAAAAACGGCGCTGTCATTCTACCTGCATGAGCTTATCGTGATCTGAGATCAATGACTGATCTTGCGACATTTGCAAAGGAAAATGCCGCGAGACCAGGCAATAGCGTAGTTCAAACTTTGTGCGGCCGGAAAAAAGCAACTGCGCCGCCGGACTCGGAGCCTGCAGCCTGCAGCCTTGCTCCCGCGAGTTTTTAAATTTATGTGATATGGTAATGTTTTGCGGCGCCGGCGAAAGTCGGACACAATTTCTAAACAGCATGCTTTATTTTAAGTCCAGCATGCACCAGTAAAGTCAGTGCTGCATGAACGCGCCTCATGTTATGAGTGTTGTTGTTGCATAGTTTGTCCACCAGAGGGCACTCTGCAACCCCCCCCTGTTAGCAAAACAGTGTTTGGAAGACCATAAATCCACCTATACACAGCAATCAGGTGTTCTTTTGTTCAAAGTACTATTACATTATAACATTACAACAATAAAAAAAAATGCTGTCTTGGTGAGGTATCATAACTACACACAAGAAATGTTAGGGATAATCTTATCTTGTTTTTTTATTTATGTGTTTCTGAAGGCAAAAAAATATGTTAGTTGATATATTGGAATATTGGATTTCAAAATTCTCAAATATATCTGTATCGGTCTAAAAAATCCCATATAGGTCTGTCTCTAATCTATAACATGGTATCATATTTTATAAAGTGATCACAAAGTAACATGATAACTACGCCTCTCAGATAAATGTAGTGGCAAGTGTATTAAGTGTTATGTATAGTATAAAGTAGCAAAAATCTGAAATTCAAGAAACTCATATTTGTCCTTAGTTCTATTCCAGCCATTATCTTCCACTTATCTGGAACACATTAATTTAGCTCTGAAAATTTATTCTAATTTGTATATTTACTCAACTCAAGAAGCATCATGCTTGTTTTATTTCCAAAAACAGCTGTGATGTGAGGATGCAATTAAGTTAAATTATTTCAAACCAGACATTGTTGAAAAACAAATAGCTTAAGGGGGAGTTGTACTACTCTAGAGATGAACACAATCAGCAGTATTAGATGGAAAGCCTTATGGTCAGTTCATTTTTCACTGCTTGCTCTATCCCACAATCCTACTGAAAGAGCAGCCGCAGCAGCAGTCATAACTCTGACAGGAGCTGCCCTTTTATACAGAACACTCCCTTAGAGGAATGACTGCAATGTCTTTGAAAAGAAACCCATAGAAGGCCTGGTATTTCCAAACTGGCTTTATCTGAGCATGCTTATCAAGTTAAATAAATACTGTTAACCCCTTTAAATGTAATATATTGTAGGCGTTTGGGTAGTGAAAGACATGTAGGTAGTGAGAAATATTTGACATTTATGGTTGGTGTACATGAATGGGTGATGAACCAGACAAGCTGTGGGTGCAAGCTGACCGGCGAGTGCTGCTGTTGGATGTATCCAGTGATGATACGCAGGCCAATCTGGGCCATTTCCTTGAGTTCAGTGTTCCCTGGGGTTCCAGGGGTGCTATGCCAGGCTTTCAACCTGTCCAGCAGGTTCACCACCCCCTCAAAGATCTGCAATACAACAACAACTGTCAACAAAGGACTAGACAAAAAAGGCTAGACCTGTTTCCACACCTTCCAGCATCTTACGGCCGTTCAGAACATTAAATACAGCTTAACCTGCATTTAAAAAGGTGATTCAGATGGTACTTACACCCAACCATGGCTCTCCACCCTCCACTAAGACAGATCAAGAACATTTCCCATTTAACACAGTAACTGACAACCACACCCAGCTGCTCAGGCTGTCATGATGTGTCTCTGACGTCTTTCATATCAACCAAATTCACTTATCTGATGTAAAAGAATTACATAATTACATCCTGACAATATAGTCAGACATTCACAGATTTACTGTGTACCACAATCATTTTATTTTTATTATCTTAATAAGGCTTTAACATCATTAAATAATACTGGATTGACAGAAACAATTCTATAGTCAAATGAAACCATTAATTAGAGCACAACACCCTTGACTGTTCTATACACAGCAACTGTTCTGCTGCATTGCTTTTTAGCAGAAGAAAACTTGATGTGGATTCTGTGGACTGAGCATTTGTAATTTATCAGAAATTTAAATCCCACTTGCGTGGAGTATTTATAGAATGGAAACATGCGGCCTGCCTTGCACTGGTATGTGGATTACTGCTTCTGTCTTTCTAATGTAAGCTGTTCTCAAGGCCTAAAGATTACAAAAGACACACACCGTGGTGATTCACTACCTTATCCAGACCCGACAAACTTAATTAAAGCAATAGTTCAACATTTTTTTAAATACACGTATTTGCTTTAGATTTTTAAAAAATGATTCATGTCTGTAGGGTAAATATAAAACCAGCAGCCAGTTATCTTAGCTTAGCAAGAAACTGGAAACAGGCAGAAACATCTAGCCTGCTCTGTCCGAAGGTAAGAAAACTGGCCTACCAGCACCCCTTAAGCTCACTTATTATCATGTTATATCTTTGTGATAAGGGTTTTATGCGCTGAACTATTTGTTGGCTGGGAACACATGCTGAGGCAATCAACAGTACCAGTCTAGCTGCCCCCCCCCACCCCCCAGCTAAGTGGCTGCTGGCTGTAGCATCATATTTACTTCAAAATTCCCCCAAAGTATTGTTTAAGTTAAGCTCATACACCATCATGAGTTTAATTAACAATTTTTGCGTGTTCTATTTTTGTCTATTAACAGTGGAACAAATAAAGATTGTAATATTTTGGATACAGATTTTATATACTAAAGTTGAGTGGCATCACAGTCTGTTTTTTCAGCGACTTGCTGCACTGTATGTGCGCAAGATAAGGTTTAAAGTTAAAAGCATGGATAAGGAAGTTAATAATATTAGTATAAAGTTAAATCTGATATCTTAAGATTATCTGGGCTACAACTTGGTAGGTGTTATTAAGTCCATACTGCTGTTAGTTTTGTTTGGTCTTACATAGCTGTAAAATAAAATATATCAGACTTTGTCTCTAAAGATAAAATTATAAAGCCCCAGGCTCATTTCTTTTGTTGTCCCAGGTGTTTTCACAGTCAACCAACCTTTATCATGATGAAGAGTGCCGTTCATGAGTCATGGATTTACGCAAAAGCCAAGCTGAACATGTCAGTGTTACATTAGGTGGGATATGTGATATACCTTTTCACTCCACAGCGCGTGGTTGTCTGTACCCTCAGCAAACAGGAAGTCCTGCAGCAGCCTGAGGAGCCGAACCAGACTGGGACAGAAAGGCAGAGACACTCCCTGGGCGTCCCTCAGGTCTGACAGAGACGACTCCAGCATCATCTCCAACAGACTGGCACACAGAGTGGCAAACAGACTTTGAATCCCTTACCCCAGTATGACATGAACACATTTCTGGATATTTAGACAAAAGGTGACACAGCTGAAGGTGTGGTTCAATTTGTTTTTCCACTGTCAGGCCACTTCACTGCCAGTTTGATGTGTTTGTTCTCTTGAGGGGAAACACATTTGTCACTGACCTGCGTTTGATGTCATCGGGAGGGCGGACTAGTTGGCAGGAGGAGCCCAGTTTGGTGAGAACAGAAAAGACCTGCCCTCTCTCTCTCCACACCACATCCTCTGCCCCCTCCACCCCGCTGCGGCTCCACAGCACGGAGAAGATGATGTTGGTTAGCAGGTTGCACAGCTCCTCCTCAGGTGTCTGCTATAACACAAACAACACTCAGTCCCTGCTCATTATAGAAAATCTCTAAAACTATAAACTCATAAAAAATGCAAATAATAGACTCCTCAATCAGCTTGATACATCAGTTAAGCTCAGAGTTGAGGACACAGCCAGACCTGTGGGTTGGACGTGTTGGAGATTGTATCTCCAGTAGGAGGGTCTGTCCCATAGCTGGTATCATCCAACACATTGGACAGACTGGAGCTCTTCCTGGGTCTGAGCGGTGGAAAGGGTTTGCCGTGCTCTAGAGGAGATGGTGTATTTGTCAGACTACCTGCAGGAGTATGTGGGCCATCTCCCCCTAGCTCCAAATCAAAGGGTGATGTACCAAAAGGGGAGAGGGGCTGGTAGTCTCTCCCCTCCTCGCCGGGATTAGGTGAGGCGATATCAACCGCATTGGAGATGGAGGATGAGTGGCTCCCACGGTCCACTGAATCAAACGACTTAAAATGGAGGGAGCCAATGAAGTTTTTATGCGTGCCTCCACCTCCACTTGGAGGCGACTGGGATAAATCAGAGAATCCCTCAGATATGTCCCGCTGAACACCTTCAACCTCCTCCTCATCCTCGATGTCCTGCGAGGTACGGTAGCTCAGGAAAATGTCAGCGTGTGCGTCCTCTATGACCAAAGCCTGGTCCCTTTGCAGCGGTGGCCGGTAGTTTGGTTCAAGGGAGCTCTGGGTGCTGGAGTCTGCTATGCTGGCGGCGTGGGATTCGTAGGACTCTTTCACATACAGCTTAGTGAGAACGTCCTGCCAGCCCGGCTGCTTAGCGAGCTGCTTCACATAATCCTCATTGGAGTAGATCAGATGAAAGAGCTGGGGTAATATCAGAGAGAACAGCTTCTTTTCATTACTGAGATTATAGACATGCTTAGGATGAAACTAAAACACTCAAAAGTTGACTTCCAGCAGTAGTTTTAGCAGAGTATAAATTATGTGAGTTGACTGACCTTGCGACAGACATCCAAGCGGACAGTGAGGTCAGCTCGATGGGAGAGACAGACCACAGCCAGGAGGTCTCTAAAGTTTGGGGTGGCATCTGTGACACAACAGCAAATTTCATTTAATTTGTAAGTAAGACTTTGTTTTTTATGTTATAGATATGCTATAGATATTGGGAAAATACTATTCAAAATGTTGCATGTTCAGCTGATTAAAAGACTAGGTTAAACTAGAAAACATTTATTGAACTGATTAATTGGAAGTGTTACATGAGTACTGACTGTTTCTGTACATATGATTAGTGCCAAATAACATAGTTCTTTCCAGGAAATATAATTCCTAAAGTGTTTAACAAATATGATAATTAGAATCAGACTGTGATTCAGACTGTAACTTGAATTTAGACATTTGCTTATATACTGTTTTAGAAAAATACTTTTGATTTGAAAACAAATTTTCATTTCTAAAAGGTCTCTTTTATCATCCAATTCAAGGTAACTAGACCACCTGAGGTACAAAGCTGTTTCGGCATTACCTGTAGCGAGGACCTGCTCGTACAGACATCGCACAGTGGTCATGGTCACTGGAATGTTATCAAGGAAACACATCAGGCCAAGATAGCCAAAATCCTTCAGCTTAATGCGCTGCTTGTTGCGCTCAGACACTCGTTCGCTTTTGAGGATTTTGTATAAAACCTGTAACAACAAAAAAGAAATAGTTTGTTTCTTCTGTTCACAATGCATGCACAATGGAGTTTTTCACTAAAAGGCAAACATAAGTGAAGCAATATGCTGTATGTTAAGTCGTTTATTCTCACCCTGAAGACTCTCTCTCTGGCCTCGTCTCCAAACCTCGGAGTGAGCAGCAAGCAGTACAGCTGCTCCACACCCCAGTCCAGCAGCACAGCCTGCACCTGCTCACGAGGGGGGCTGCTCCTCAAGAGTTCATACAGCACATCCATGGCCCTCACCACCTGACAGAGAGAGAAGACAATCATGAGGGAAGGAGGAGGATGAAGTAAGATATACGGATTAGGGAGGGTAATGTTTTAAGTGGTCACAAGAGAAGTTTGAAATGTTGAAAAAGATGAGAATAAAAAAAGGAAGCATGGAGGATCAGGGAGAGTTCATTTGGGGACTGAAAGTGAAATATTACGCTGAAAAGGTCAAATGATAACAAAGTGAAACTCTGTAAAGGTACGCAGATAAAACAAACCTGCTGCTCCTCCTCCACAGTCAGAATGTAGGCGAGGACACTATGAAGCTCTTCTGGTGTATACGACTTGAGAAAGTCTTTCAGCAAGGCAAACAGAGAGGACTGAATCATCTGCTTTTCGTCAGACAGAGTGCTGCCATCTTTCTCCACACTGTGACCAAACATATTAGCAAAGAAATAAACAATTTGTCTTCTTATGATTGTGGTTTAAAACAGACAAAAACAAATATAATGATGTATCGTTATGCTAAATTTTAAACCACTGATCTGCAGTTTCCATTAAATATTGTTGTGGACATTTGTGTCTTAATTTGAAACCATATTGTGGATATCAAAGGTTCACCTGTAGTACGTGCGAATGGTATCCAAAATATACTGGACCCCATATTTCCTCTTCATGCGCTGCTTGCTGCCTTTGTTTATCACAGACGACAGGTACTGCACATGGGCTTTGGAAGAAAAAGAACACTTTTGTTATCTCCCTTGAGTTTTGACATTTAGAAATGTCAAACCAATATGCAAGATTGTACCGACGAAGTGCATTAATTTACAAAACAGGGTACTGAAGTGCAGCTTCAGGCAGACATTCACTTTTAATCCTTGTAACAGACTGAACTTAAAACATTAATGTATTCTATTTCTGCTCAACACTGCTTTTAGTCGGCATAAACATATAAAAGGAACACGAGACAAACAGCTTTGGCAGACATGAAAAGGTTGACAGGTGCATTACTTGACAACATGAGGGCTGCTTATGCCTCACCCTGACAAACAGCGAAATGGCTTTTAGTCCAGATGCGGAAATCAAAGACCAGGTGTTGATAGAGTTGCTGTAGAAGTGGGCTGTTGCCCTCATTGAAAACCTGGTCCAGCAGCAGCTGACATGCGATTAAAACATTCATGTCTATCATATTTCCAGGAACCTGCAGTAGAGGAAGCACAGAGGAGAGGTGCTTGTGTTAAAGTATGTTTCCAATAATTTGGAGCCATCTATGAACAAGCGGTTGTCTAGCGTCTGTTTTTTAGTGACACAGCGGATGAAGTGTTGAGTGCAAGTGTTCTTCAGCATACACTGTATGTGTGTCTTTACCACTGCCAAAACTGGCAACCCCGTGTGATTATTAGGACACAGTTTCCTTACAGGATGCTACGCCTTATCTTCATATATTTCAACATATCCTGCCAAACAAAAAGAACGTCTGTGCTGCACCAACTGGACACCTGCTTGGCTGTTATCATCAAAGATTTAAATCTATTAACACTGTGTGTGCATCTGAAGAAAGCATTTCTACTATAGATGCCACATTGAATTAAGTCTACTGCATTATTAGAGGGGTCAGCACTGACCCTTGCTTCAGAAGCATTTGGCATCAAAAATCAGAGAAACTGAGTTGGCTCAGCATTACATCATGGCTCAGCATTACATCCAGTGTCACTGTATACCTACTGTAAATACAGCTTTCTCCTTAATTCCTAATATTACTCATTAATGTTTTTATTCAAAATGTATAGCAGCAGTAAAACAGTAAGATGGCTAGTCTCTCCAAGCAGTTTAGAAACAGAAATGTATCAAGAACTGAGAACATGAGAGACAACGCTGCTTCCCATCTTACTGTGGCTTCCAAGTCTTTACGTGATGTCATTTTTGATTTTGTTTTAATCTACATATAATTTTCCTAGATTGCAACTCAACATTTCAAGCGACAGATTTTACAGCTGATATCCTTTGTTCTCAGAGAGACTACAGAACTCTGCATAAGTCCCCCACACAAGCATGTGATACTGTCATTCTGAAAGAACCACTGCTATTTCAACAACACCATACCCATTAATTAGCTACACAGCAATTACACAGCAGCAATACAATGGAAAAGGTCAAGTATTCACTTTCAGATGTTAATCAGTTCTTCTTGCAAATAGTTCCCACTTGCTGGGGCAAAGTGATGTGCAAAGGACTTACTTTGCTGAGCATGGCACCTATGATGCTCGGCCCATGGCAATGCAGCAGGCTGTCCTGATTGACAGGGTGATGACGAATCAGGTTTTTCACCATCAGCAGGAAGGCAGCGATACTGTTTCTCTCTAGTCTGCCCTCTGAGAGAGAAAAAAAACAACTTTTTCTGATTTCCTGTTACTGTTACCCACAGCCTTTTTTATGCATTGCAAAGCACTTTATTGATATTATATCTCATGATGAGTCATTAGTTAAGAGTATTTGTCCCAGACTGTTTGTTCCAACTATCTAATTTTGTTCATGTTAGAATGTAAGCAGGCTAAGGTGAACAGGGCCATTGCAACTGTTATGACTCTGTAGGCCCATGCTGTGTGTGACATTGAACCTGTTAGCACTGATTTCACAACCTTTGTCGTGTTTGCATGTTGTATAGTATGTGTCTCTTGTCTGACTGTCTAGCGCTTGCTATTTGTCCTGGCATTGTGCACCGCATGTAGACTCTGACTCACTGCTATTTAAAATGTCTTCTGACTCTGACCTGCACTGGAAATTATATTTAGCATGTAGGACTTTGCATAGAATTACTAATGAACAAAAAGAACCAGGAACAGTTAGCCCTCAAAATACAGAAGAAAATGTAACTATGAAAAATAAAGCTTCATTTAGCAAAACGTGAATGCTGAAGGTGAATGGTATTTCATGCTCACAGTACTGACAAACTACATTTAAAAATTGCAACAGAAACATTACTTTACAGAAACAATGTCCCTGTAATTTAGGTGAACCGGCACTTTCATGAAGGCACTGCATCACTGCATCGAACATACAGAGCAGGAAAGAAATTAGTACTATAACATCTGACGTAAACACGACCTGACCTGCGGACTTGTTCAGTGGCAGGAGCATGGCAGCGTGGCCTCTGGAAGAGGTGAGTTCTGGTCCCAGCAAGTCTGAGGTCTCCTGACTGCTGTTGGAAACTGGCTCGGCCTCACATATCTGCTCGAGCAGGGGCAGCAAAACCCCTATACCTCCTACCACATTTACAACATCCTGCAGGAAAAAACAAACAAACTTCAATATGCACAATGATTTTGTAAGAATTAACAAAGGGGGCCTGCTTTAAGTTGATGCAGCAAAAAAGAAAAACCAAGATAAAGTTTTGAACGAGTTAGCAGCAGTACAGTACATTTAGTATAGTATGAATGTCACAAGGAGATAATGTAGAGACACGCCGTGACTGATATTTCACTTCTCACTTTGGTCACAAATGTCTCATATCTAACCTTGATGTCCCAGTTCACTACCCTGTGTCCTGTAAGCCTGCCATCATATTGGTGATTGGGCGAAAGATCCAGACATATCTGGCTCTTGAAGGCCTAAAGAAAACATACACACATGTAAATAAAAATATATTGCTGGTATTGTTTATAATTTACATGCATGCTAACTTAACCAGTGTAATAAAATATGCAAGTATTCCTGAGTTCCAGTGCGTCACCTGTGGAGTGTAGTAGAGCAGAAGTCTGCTGTTTAGATCAGATAACTCCCCATCCGCTTTGAATAAGGACACGTGATTAGGACCTGTTATGGAGAGCAGAAACCAATGTAGGTCATAAAATATGCAAACATGACTTGGTGTACATGAAAAAATACTTGCAGGAGTATGTGCTCAACTTTTCGGGCACTGTGATTTCTTTACCACTGGTTTCCTGTACATTTGATTGCTAAATGCTAAAAAATCAACATTTGCATTGTAGCAGAGCGTGAGCTACCTGCCGCATGCAGAGCTTTTGTTTGTGTCTGCTGCAGTGCCTCGTGGCAGATGAAGGCGGTGCCCAGGAGCCCATCCAGAGACGTGGGTGTTCCCCACTCTGTGTCCTGCAGTCCTGCTGGGATGGTGTGCACTGGGGAGTCTCCCAAAGACCCCCAGCGGCCTCCTGCAAAGGAGGCTGGGAAGGACTGGGAACGAATGAGGGAGGGGGCATGGGCAGGGAAAGCAAACTCAGATGATAGGTTCAAGGACGAGGACATGGGCAGGTTGGGGGAGGTGGTAGTGGTGGTGGTCCGGTGGCCTGCAGAGCCGATGCAGCAGGAGGTAAAAGGCTTCAGGTGGGGGAGAAACAGAGGAAGTTAGACTGATAGAGAGGAACTAGTCACTAATATTATAACATGTCCATGGCCAGGAATCATTAGATACTCAATTCAGTTACCTCACTGAAAGATGGAAAGCGAAGCTGAGCAGTTTTACGCAGCTCCCCATCAATGTAGATGTTCACCAGGTTCTGACCAAACGGACGACGGCCCGGGATGTGAACTATAGCCACTGAATGCTGTGATGAGGATGATATTAAAGGAAAAACACATTTCTATTTGTATCAAGACTGGAAAAAGGCTCATTTTGTGCTTGAAGTTGAAACTACATTTTTGAATTGAGAAACTGGAGCAAAACAGTATAACCACTTTTGCAGCTTCAATTCAACCATAGTTTATACAACATTTGTGTTTCAAGGCCACAGGCAATGCCGCAAAGTTATGTGTGATTTTCTCCTTGATCGAATCTATTTTTATTCGAGACAGGCTAAATGAGGACAAATGTTTGCCAAAATCCTGCTTGCTGTCCACACTCACCCAGCATGAGTCAGCTAGTGGGTACTCAGGCAGGGCGACAGCCATGTAGTCTTTCTTAGTGCAAACAGCAACCACCAGCACACCCTCCATGGTGAAGAAGGCTTCTAGCCCAGTTCCACTTGCTGTGAAGAAACTTACAAAAGAAAACAACTTCTGTCAAAAATTCTATAATGCAGCCATACATAGAAAAGCTTGCATTTCTATGTCAACTTTCATTCCTTTACCTGTAGAGTTGTTTCCTGCGCGGTCCTTTTCCCATGTCATGCTGAGTGCCTGCACCAGAGTTGGCAGGAGGTTTACGGTTGTTGGAGAACTCCATGTTCAGGCAGAACCAGGCGTGAAAGGCAAACCCGTTGCCTGGCCAGCGTTGGACTGTGGGCACCATAATACCTGCCATGGGGGGCGTAAGATCAAAGTACTGTAAGGCACTGCCCTGGCCTTCTCTGGCTGCCATGGCTGAGAGCACTCGGATGATGCGAGTGCAGTAGGGGTGCACCCTCCCCACCACTGCGCCATTGTCCTGATCCACCCTGAGCAGTCTGAGCAGGCTCTTCAGCTCCTCTGGTCTCAGACACAGGGAGCCCAGGTCCTGCAGGAGGCCCAGCAGGGCATCTGCACACTGTCTGTCCAGATTCTGAGGCTGTGAGAGCACCTGCAACAGAGCCCCCACCATGCCTGCCTCCACAGCCACGGTGCGACAGGACAAGGAGCCACCACATACGGTAGCCAGCCACTGGGCCACTAGCAGCTGAAGATCCCTCTGACCTGACAGGTCAGGCAGCCACTGCAGAAGCAGCAGCAAAGGCTGGTCGTTACTAATGCCAAGGTGATGGGCATGGGCATGCTCGCCTTCCACTGCCTGGAGACAGAGAGGGACAAAAACAGTGAAGACAGTGAATGAAGATAGAATAACTTCAGGTTAACTAGCAACACAATTTAGGTCATCAATAGGATCAAGGTCATCAATAAGAGTAAATTGACTTTTACTGTCTCTGCACTCAGTGGGGATATTGAGGAAATGCGTGTTTCACCATGTTCATTAGCTCCTGCAGCAGTCTTTTGGTGGGTTGACCTTGACTCTTTAGCACATCAAATAGCTGGGAGTAACCAATTCTCTCCTTGAAAACCTCCTGAGGGGGAAGGAGACAGAAATAGGTTTGAGAAGGCTGGTCCACAGGGGATAACTAGTTGGCACACTTCCAACCATTGGAATGGCATACAATGAGATATCTTAAATGAATGGAAAACAGCTTTCATCATCAGGCTTTATAGCTATTATAGGTATCATAGTATAATATGCTTCTTAATACATGTACAGACGTATGAACATAAAATGACTTACCTTAGCAGAGGGGGAGTTACTCATTATAGCTGTGAGGACACCTAAGGCATGAACTGTAATACTGTCTGATCCTCTCTCCAAAACCTACATCAAAATAGGGATGTACAGTAGATAGTGGCATTGCAGTACAAAAACTGTGCATTATCATGAGTTGACACCATAAGCCCGAAAAAGGTGAAAATTTCAACTGCAAAATGAATGAATGAGGGATAATTCTTCTGATTATCTGATGAAGTGCAAGAGGAAGTACAGTGCATTTCTTTCTTTCCCCACACCAAGACTTTTAGAGCAAATTGGGTCAACATAGGTGAACTGCTGTACCAGTCACTAAACAATTGCCTCTTTGTTTATTACTGATAGGTCCCAGCATGCAAAAACCAATGCCAGCCACCAAAAAAAGACTGAGCCAATCACCAACTACTGCTGGAAACTAGGCAACATCAAATCTCAGGACACGAGCCAGGTCTTTCATACAAGCACAACCACTCACGTGACAGAACAGCCAAAATACGCAGTAAATGAAGGAAAGACATGCACAACCATTTCATGCACTACGAAAAACACAGCATGCTTTACTGGCCCAGTATTGTCAACAGGGAATTCAGCCTGCAATTATGAGTGTGATAAAAATCAACACTCCCACACAAGCAAAGATTAATCCTCCAGTTTATAATCTGAATCTTAACTTTTATTGCCAGCTTGTTCTTTAGTGTATTTCAAATAAGATTCCAGTAGAAACAGGACCCCAAAATAATAGTAAATCACTGTGAGTAACTTGCATTCCAGACAGACAGATGACAGATTAAAAGGCAACTCCAGACAATTATCACATATAGCTGCACTACCTGCTTGATTCACAAATGAGTGTAAGCCAGACTTCCTGTCTAAAGCTTCCTGTTTAAATAGCTCAGAGAAGTTAACAAGTAGATAGAAGGCTGAATTTCCTGCTGACAGACCAATAATAACACCAAGTGGGGGAAAGTACCTGGTCCACTTCGACCTCTGAGAGTAAACATGTAGTGAGGTCACACATAGCCTCACGCTCCGGTATACGCCTGTTGCTCTGAAAGAGCTACAGGACACACACACCCCAAAAAGACAGACAATTTAAAAAAAATAATCTGTAATGGAGACAGGTTTGATCCTGGTATCTCTATAGCTAGCAGAAAAATGTGTTGTAGCTGTGTGGGGAAAACATATGCTGGAAAACATTTCTGTGATATTTCCAATATAGAGATAGATAAAAAAGAGGTTACAATTAAAAGGTCATAAACACAAACTGGATAAAATGTATGTATGTACAACCATATGACGAGATGCTGTATGTAAATTGTCCACATGCCCATAGATATGGTTATTAATATAGTTTTCTGTGCTGTGTTTTTGTTCTAGTATGTTTTGTTTGAATTAACTAAAATGTTTAATAAAAAAGAATATTAAAAAAAAGAGGTTACACAGCAGATGTGGCCTTCAGGCAAATAAAAGAGGAAATAGATATGATATAAACAAAAAAGGTGACAGACAGACAGGCACACCAACTGACCAAAGGAGGGATATAAAGAGCTGACATAGCAGAAAGACACATTTTAGATTGACAGAGGTCTGACCTTGCTGTTCTGAATGAGCCTGAGGATGTGTTCAAAGCAGTTGTTGTTGAGGAACACTGCTTGCAGTACTGGTCTGTCAGAGCACTGCAGGATCTCAGGAACAGCAGCTAAAATTGACAACAAGGAGCATGTTGACTATCCATTATTTGGCCTCCATATTGAGAGAGATAAAAAAGCACTGTGTTCTACCAAGCTAGATTTAAAACCTAGTGGACATGCTCTTACTTAGCATTTGGCTCTGTATGGAGATCAGGCTATCTTCCCAGTTCTGCCTTTCTTGCTCCTCACTGCTAAGCGGGCGGTTCCAATTGAGGAGCTGGAAGAAGCTCTCCAGTATCCTCCTTAACTCCACCTGACGCTCTGCGGGGCTACTGGAGTGCAGGAGATGGATCATCGCAGTCAGACACTGCAAGGTCAGACGTGGGAGCCCCGTGCCCTTGGGTTCACGGGAGGTCCGGCAGCACCACGCTCGCAGAACAGAGAAAAGGTCCTCAACAGAGTGAGGGGTGATGGAGAGAAGGCCATTCTTCTGGGGGAAAACAGAGACAAAGAGACTGTAATCAGTTTTAATGTGTACTTGTAGTGTTTCACAGACTGCTGATGAAGAGGACTAATAGGGTAGCAGACCTTTCCTCCGCTGATGACAGCACCCTGGAGATGAACCAATCTGAGTGTGAGGAGCTCTGGGATCTGCTCGCTTCCCTGCAGACATTCTGTAAACATGTATTCAAGAAACAATGAAATGCAAGAGCAGCTGTCACAATACAGAAAACTATAAAACAGCGCTGTAAAAAATAGCATGCAAATGAAGAGTGCATTTTTGAGTTGTTTCTTTCCTTTTTGGATAATTCATGCCGGGATTGATACCAGACTCCTGCCACTATGAACAGTATAAGTGAGTATATAAAAGGAAATTAAATAATAATAAATGTCAAATACTCATGGTAAAGTGGGTCAGCAAAAAAATCCTCTGCAATGCCACCTCTGTCATTCAGTGTTACGTCAATAAGAAGGGACTGAGCCTTGCTAACTGGCTAGGTATTACACAATTAGCCCTTAACATTTTCGAATAAAGCATGCTATTACAGAATAATCCTCCTAAAATTTGGACATACTGAAACTTGCCCAGGCAACGATTTCCCATATGGCTAATAGATTAGTGCTCGCTGATGAAGCGGGCTTCTATACTTAGAAATGCTTGGACCCTGGTGATTTAAACTTGATAATTAGGTGCTGAATAATTAGTTTTTTGCCGAAACTTAAACTCTTTAAGTACAGGAAACACTACAAGAATTATTCATTGGGATATTTGGAGAAAACAAAAGGTCACTGTTTTTCGTGTCAAAGATGACAGATGTGTTTGGGCAACGGCAGGAACAGTTTGATTCTTGTGGTATGTGTGAGGTCTGACAGAGATCAGAGTGGTAAAGCAGATGAATGGGAGTGTCTCACCGTGGAAGAGAGCAGGCAGTTCCTCTGGTAAGGCCAGTGGGGAGAACTTGTACTTGTTCCTCTCCAGCAAGCTCACCTCCTCCCTGCAACACACAAAGCCTCGAGTCAGCGTACATACTCAGATCACGCCTAGTCAGTCTGCGACTGCCACCAATACTGCTGGCATTAATGAGGCTTGACTTCAAGGCTTAGAAACTACATGACAGGCTGTTACAAGATGTTCAATGCATTAAATAGTCTTTTGGCCTTTGTGTGGCTAAATTCCACCACCCACACATTCACACAGACAATCACCAGGGTGAAGCAGCACACACTCACCCTGCTAGGCGTCTCCTCCATGTCTGATAAGGGTCAAAAAGACTCTCACACAGCACGAGTCCATACTGCACAACAAGTTGCAGAGATGACTGCTCCCCTTGTCCCGTCTTTAGCTGATGAGTACAAAATAAAAGTTTACACACACATTCATCTGTAAGTCATCCTCAGCACAGATACACCTGTTTATTGACATTCTTTTAACATGCAGTTCAACAGTAAAATTAATCAAAAAATCAACTACAAAGCCACTTCTCTTTTCACTGTAAACTCATTCTGTTACTTCTGTGTGAGGATGTCACATACATACAGTAAGCAGAGCGCATTTTTGTATAGGTTTACAGTCTAGTGTATTTCAGTCTGTGTCTCCCCATTGTGTCAGCTCATCTAACGTCTTTCATCAAGCGTACCTGCCTGTTGTGTTTCCCAGTTTTGGGATACCCTCTGTCTGTCTGTTTTTGGATTTCTGTTCAATTTTTCTGCATTTTGGTTTACTCAGACTTGATTCCTCTCTGCTCTCCCGTTTGTTCCCTTGGCTTCCGGCTTCATAATTAGTGTAAGTTCGTTCAACTTGTTTTGTTCAACTAAATGACATTAACTGAGCCCCTCTGCCTAGCAACATGCGTTTGGGTCCCTTTTATTCTGTTGCCACGTTTGAAAGCACCAGACACCAGTACCCATCATAATCACTTAAATATGTGTCCTGTTTGAGCTGCACTGTATAAATGCTTTACCTGTTCAAAACAGAAACTCAAAAGCTTGATGGTTTCGGAAATAAAGCCAGGGGTCTTGTCTGAGTCGATGTTTTCCATATTCCTAAAAGAAGAGAGAAACACGTGCAATTGAGTGTTAAGAAAACCTGCTTGATGCTTACCCTAACAACTTAACAAAGGACACAGTGAATGCACATAATGTAAGGGACAACTTTTTGACACTGTGTTGCACCCACTTTTCACAATCTGCATTGCAATTTCTGGAAAAGTTGAAAAGCTGTAATCAATCTGGTTCCCTTTATCACTACCACCTGTTTTATTGTTGGTATAGATTGTCTAGACTGGTATAGATATAGATTCTATTACAACAAATTGTAAAACCACAACTTAGGAAAGAAATGTTATATTACCAGAATGACATCATTGCCTGCTGCTTATTACCATGGTGACAACACCACAATTTAATTAGCACAACAGTTCCAATATGTAACATGTTTACAGTTGATGATGAAGTGTACACAGCAAGCAGGGCAATCACCTGCAGACAATGATAAAGAACTTGATGAGGAGCAGGGGGTGTGGGGTGCTGTCATCCTGTGCTGGGTCGGAGAGGTGCACTGCACTTTGCCATAGCTGGGTGCTGAGAAACACCAGGACTTCCTGTGGTAACAAGGGCACCTCCGAGCTGCACTCCTCCAGCCTGGGAGACGGGAGGGGAAGTTGGGATGAGATGTGTGAAGAGAGGGGAGTGGAGGTAGTGGCAAAGAGGCAAAGGGCATTGTAATTGGTGCTGCGTTCATACATAACATAATCATGTCAAAATGGTCTCTTTGCAAAAAGTCAAAGTTCATCCTACTTTGTGGAACATAGCTTCTGGCTATGTAGTTTGTGTAAAATAAATTCTGCTGCAACTCACCTCCGAGGCTCCAGTGACTGCACATCAATGAGCCTCTCAAAGGACGCCACGAACGCCTCCAGCCACTGCTGCAGATAGCTTACGTCTTTCTGCAGCACAGAGGAAAGAACATGTGAGGAAATACAGTCTACTTCGCGCCTCCAAAACATGGCAGTGACTAAACCGTATGACCTGTTTTTGTAACAGGATGTTGCAAAGAGATGTCACTCACAGGAACACATGAGCCAATTCTTTCCTTTTTACAAAACAGGTTGGTTAAAAGAAACAAAGCCAACATGTTCATTTCTTTTAAGTCCTTTTCAGTCATAAGTTCCAATCAATCAGAAAACTCAGTATTCAGCAGTTAACGTAAATAACAACATTGCACTGTGAGCACAAGACACTCCTGCATTGCTGCGTACTTATAACATAAGAAGGTTTCAATTGTACGAGGATGTTTACATACAACAGCCATTATCTTAGCTTTAATCAGCCTCTGCAGTGCAACATATCCTGCCACTCTTCCCTCCTCATATCAGTCTTTCATTCTGATATAGAGTAAATAACACAAATGAACATGTCACTAGAGAAACAGGTCAACATTAAAATGAATTATTTTGATCTTTTTAAAATATACAATCATTTTCTATGAAGCCAAATGATCATTAACAAGTCCTGACGATTTGTGCTACTTGTGGGGACTTGTGGGGATGTTCTAAAATCAAATTACAAAACACAGGACATCTAGAAATGTTCCTTGATGTACTGTGTGATCAAACAATGTAAACATTTTGATTAGCTGACTGTGCAAGTAGCCACTGTTGCAGATTTTTTTAAGGCAGTAGAGCGGGCAGTGTGAGGGAAGACATGAGTCCTTTCAGACTAACTGACTCACTGCACACAAATAACATACAGTACTGTAAACAGCACATGGTTTAACAATCACTCAGGTACTTCCCCGTAGCCAGCAAGAAAATGTGTGCTGCTGCTGATGTAGCCGACTTTAAAAGTTGCCCCATGACAAAAAAACTTCAAGTACAGAGCTCCAACATTTATACTGTAAATATGTTTGAGGTCATTGCTTGTCTAATGCATAGCTAATTGTCACAGTTCCTCTGTTAAGATAAATGGAAATCTAATGCAGTGAAAACATTGTACAACTACGCTTTTTCGAATGCTGCATTAATGTTAAATGTACATTACCAACTGGCATTGACTTATAAGCCAGTCCATCTCTCATTGTATGTGGCTGAGCAGGGTGCCAGGTTCTTGCGAACCCAGTCTCAGATGAGCCTTCAATGCAGTCCTCAGCCAGCAGCTGCACATCACTCCTAACCAGCACTAGCGTCTGACTCGCTCCTTTCTTGAGAGAGCAACCAGGAAATGACATGTAACTTTAACTGAAGCTTATTTCCTTCATACCCAGCCTTCTCATCAAACCCCTTCCTCTTTTGTTTCTACTGCAAGCCGTGAGCAGATAAGAGGCCTCTTTAAAAACTTCCCACAGCAACAATGAAGCACAAGGACTGCAGTTTTGTTTTCTACATTTAAACAAACAAAGAGATGTTGCAGGAGACACATTGAAATTTAGATTTCTTTGTTGGAATATGCGTCACTGGCTGAGTAACACAAACGAACTCAAATGTCATGAGCTGAAACAATAAATGTCTTATATCAAGAATACTTTGGTGAGCTCAGTTCATATATGTTTGTCTTCTCACTGTAAATGTTATATACAAAATCATTAACAAATTACTAAGAAAACAATAAGATGTTAATCACACATTTATTGTATAAAATCACAGCATGTACTTTGAAAACAGGAAACAGCAAACAACCTATTGAGAATAGAGTAGGAGAGACAAGGACACTTGCAACACCCTAACTTTTGTTTTATTTTCCAGTATAGTATACAGTTGCTGAATGAATGAACATTACTGAGGATAATAATAATGATACGTCTTTTTGACCACGCCTAATAACCCAGGATTTGTCAGGTATAATTCTGCCTACTGGAATTCCCAATGTGCAAAGAAACCCAATGTTAATTAAGTCACACAATTTGGAATTTAGGAGTTTATAACTGTGTATGACAACAAACCTTCATTTTTTAAATGAGCATGTCTACTTATAGAAGGCAAGCTATATAGCTTAATTTTTAGTTTTCTAGTTTTATGGTAATGGATGTATAATTTTCTCTGTTCTGTCACAGATGCTGTTAGCATGTTGTTTAGGTGCACTCAAGCTGGGTGTAACTGCAATAGCTAGATTTTTAGTGTTATAAAAAAAATTAGATCACAGATAGGAAGTGAATCTGGTTTGCTAATGGGAAGTAAAACCAGAAGAAAAACACATTATGGGTTTCTACAGCAAAAGTGGATCAGACACCTGTTAGCGCCCTGCTTTATATTCTGCACCCAATTCATAAAATCCATCACTTACAAAATTACTATTGTTCAACACCTCTCAAGAAATACAAATACTTAGCTTTCAGTTGTCAGTTGTCAACTTCTTCTCCTCAACATTTCCCAGAGTAACTAGCTCAAGGTTTTGTTCAATATGTGTAAAGGCAAATTAAAGACACTATTAGAACGATGTCACAAAACAACCATGAGGTACTACCTCTTATAACTGTGTCATTTATCTCTGTTTTCTCTGCACATGGCCGAGCAGCTGTGCCGCTCTCTGCTGCTTGGCATTCTGCTTCGCTCCAGCTTCCCGCACAAGTGAAAGCAAAGGGCACTTTGATTTTCCTGGTTGGCCCATTCTGTTGGTAAACAGGGGAGATCAGGGCACACGAGGGAATTCAATCACAGGGCTCATAGGACAGTCGTAGTAACTGGCTGTTATTGGTGCATCTCTCAGTGTATTGTAGTGAATCGTAGCTTAATCAGTACGAACACACAGTAGGGTGACAGTGTGTCAACAAAGGCCAGGAAATGGGAGTTGTTCTCTCTTCATGGCAGAGGAGGTGAGGAGGAGGTGGTTTCACAGCTGCGTGGACGGGTGACAGTCACTGTGGTTCATTTCTACCACTACAGGCTTTAATTAGTCCCTTGAACAGTCTCTCAAGGTGCCAGCCTGAACGCTTACTCTATCCGCACTGTTGTTTACTCACTTTCATCCAGATTCATGACATGTAAAAGGTCTGTAGTGTAGTGTCTTGGGTCAAACAACACTGTGTTGACCATATGAGCTCATGTACTTACAGGCTTTCTTGCTGCATCACTGAGTTCATATCCTGCTTACCTAAAAACTGTGATAAGTTCCTTAACAGGCCAAAAAAACACAAATGATCGTTTATATTCACAGAACTGAGAAGCTGAAAGATTGTTTGATATTTTCTCTGAAAAATGACTTAAATGGTTAATCCATTATCAAAATAATTGCCTTAATGTTGTATGTTGATGCATAATGCTTTTGAAAAATCATAAAACTTCTTGAGAAATTAAGCTACAGCTATTACTCGCAACCATAAACTGCTGAACTGAATAGATGATTAAACAATTAACAGAAAATGACACTGGGAATGAGAAAGGGGCTAGAAAATTAATCCACGACTATTTTAAGAATCTATTAGGCTAGTCATCATTCGTGCAGTTAAAATGCCAAATATTTGCTGGTCACTGCTTCTCAAATATGAAGGATTGTTTTAAATGACTAAACACATTTAACACAACTATGAATATTCAAATTTGGGTACTGGTAACTTACCAACACTTGTCATTTAATTGGTTACAATTTTTAACTAAATTACTAATTAATTAACTGCAAATAAATTGCTATCATAACAACCATTAGATGCAGCCCTACAATTGGCATGTAATAAAACAAATCAAAATGGATTAACCTGTTCTCAAAGTACAGTCTAACAGTATTACTTAATTATGACTTGGGGAAAAAGACAAGCACATCCAAAAATACCTCTTTGGGTGTCTTCAGACACGATCTGACAAGTTAGGTTACTCCCTCAGTGATTATATCAGACTTTTCTGTGTATGTCCATATCTGTCAGGCATTACTTTATGATGGTCTGAAAAACATTCTCAGATAGGAGATATGGAGCCCTGAAATTGTGCCAGTAGGATGTTTTTTCACTCTATCAGATGAAAACAGGAGGGTTTTTGCTCATTGTATGATAGTCAGGCTTGTGTGCCTTGGCATAAGATGTTTTCAATAAATTTAAAGCTGCAAACATCTGATAAGCAAGACACATTTAGTGAATAAACGTTGCATCTTTACATTATCAACCCCCATGGTCTAGAACTTAAGCAGATATCCAGAAAAGCATCAATTGTTCTATCATTACCTGCCTACCTACCTTTTTGGACGTTTGTAAAGAATTTATTTTAAATTTCATTGTAATCCGACTTTAGTACTTCTATATCACAATGGCTTTTCAACATTGCACATCAGTCCTAAACCTCAGCTGATCTGAAAGTCTTGCAAGGGGCGTGTGATTTCTTGCACAATCAGAGGAAGCAGAGCTCCTTTATCACAGACAAGCCTGAGCAAGTTTGGCACATACAGCACGATGGTTGCATGCATTCAAACATGTTGGAATCAATTATTAGGATGCATCACTGCTGTATTATATACTCTAAACTTCCATAATCTCGCATACAGAGACTGATAAATGCAGAACAAATCTTGAAAAAAAGACTGATACAAATCTATCAAAACCTCTAAGGAAAAGCAGTGTCATCGGTCAACAGATACTGAAACATTTATAGACTTAAATTTGGATACACAGGATTTACAGGATCTAAAGACAGCTGCCTGGGTGTGTTTGTTGTCATTCAAACAGGGTGTCAGGCAATTACCACTATAAGCAAAGGCTTGTTTACAGCTCTAGCAAGAAGCCTATTAAATACAGCGCAGGTCTCTTGTCCTGTTTAACTCCTTTGCAATAGTCAAACGGTGAAAAAAAGATATTGTCTGTGCCAACTTGACTAACAGGCCGCAGGCACACAAAAACGTAGTGGCATGTTGATGTCAAAGGGAGAGGCAAGTGGTTGTTCTCTAAAGTGGTTCTGCTGCCTTTCTGCTGCCTATTGTGTCCCTCTGAGTCACAGGTGTTGATGTTTAATATTGGGCTCAATTAAATGCCCTTCCTCTGCCATCCTTCATCGCAGCTTGGCAATACGGACAGGTCATTTGCACACATCCAAATTCTATTTTCAAGAATACTATGAAATCTAAGTGTAATATATTTTTTTTTTTTAAAGAGAGAGACTATTATAAAGTTTGTTCATTTAACCTTGTTGGCAGTTTAAGAGAACCAAATGAGAGCCAAGAGGCATCTTAATAAGGAAGAGGTCTCACATGGAGATGCTAGACAGATCTTACAGTCAGACTCTGGGTGCGCACACACACACACACACACAAAAATTTTTTTTACTTGTGACAGTGCCTCCAACTAGTTGCATAAGCAGGAAAGTTCAGTAAATCTAGTATAGCAGCAGCCTGGAGGACAAGTAACAGCTAGATTAGAACACTTCCTCTTGGGATGTGTCCAAAGTGACCACAACGGCCACTTTGATAGTAAATGCTGTAAGTGTCAAAACACTTCTTCTTCACGTTTTGTGTCACTGATACACTTATGGCATTTTTGCAGTTACACCAATGTCGACTTCTGCCCTGTTTAAAGCCTTTGGCCAATTTCCTAGGTTGGGATTAAGGCTGGTCCTAAATTAAAACAAAATTCAATAGAGATATGTAATGAAAAATGTCCTAGTCTATGACTAGACATTACCCTTGTTAAGACACCAGCCCTTTAGATCTGCTATGATAATAAGAGAGGAATCTTTATGCCCCAAAGTGAACATACAGTGCATGCAATTTTGGAAAGAAGTCTCATCTTGTTTTCTCTGTCCTCAGGCATGGAACCAGATTGCAAAGACATTAAATAGTAACATGTAATTTGTTCACAGCCAAACGTTCTGTCTCTTTCAAGAGAAGACATGAAGTCATGTGAAATGTTATTTTGATA
>JAPMOB010241662.1:0-22436 GCA_029875015.1 Lepomis gibbosus
GAATGCAGAAGTAGTGTAAAAGCGCTTTGAGTAGTCGAAAAGACTAGAAAGGCGCTATACAAGTACGGAGCATTTACAGTCAGATCTTTCTCAAATGTCAGCTGCACAGGATTATAAAGAGAGTGCATGCACCTCACCTGCTCATGTTTCTGTGTCACCTTGTACAAATGTTTTGATTCACAATTGATTTCTTTCTTGCTGAGGCTGTGCAAATTTTGTGTGTGAAAAAGACAGAGAGAGATGGGAGCAGACAAGGAGAAGAGAAAGAGGAGCACCTTTTTACGAGCTAACTCTATGCTCTAATGAATACAAATGGGCCCTCCACTTTGCATGGCTGGTGGAGGGCAGTGTGTGACACCAGCAGGCGTGCTCCACGGACACTAAAGGAGCTAATCATTACCCTTTCACTGACTATCTATCACCAGGCTAGCCCTTCTAATCTGCTTGTGTCCGCAAATGATGGATGTTTTGCTACCTCTAATGCCAGCTCGCTCATGCATGCAGACAGATAATCAGAAAAGGAAGTGAAAGCATATCTCATAATTATGATTATGATCCATACCGACAAATTACTACAGGGGGGGTTTTGGCGATCTGCAACTCACTCTCTGATGACATTCATTATCATTGATCACTGTGGAGATCCCGGTGGTGATAATAACTGAGTTATGGCAAAGGGCTGAAAGACGGATGGGAGGTGTCTAACTGGATGTGGAAATAGGAGGACATATGGGTAACAGCTAAGGCTGTTGTGGGAACACAGGTTTCCCCAAAGATCATCTATCTATCTATCTTCATCCCAATGTGAGCTAACAGCCACACAAAGGCCGCCTCAGTGCTGAGGTGTTTTGGGGAAACCTTGCTTAGACATGCATTGCAGAGACCAGGGATGACGTTTTTCTATTGCTACTTCTAATAGCCTCAATTCAGATTTACAGAAGGACTTCTGTATAAAATAAGCCTTGAAGGCGTACTGAAAACCAAAGCCTCTAGAATAGCTGAAATATATTCATCTATCACAGAGAGAAAGTTAGGATGAGGGAGGGTAAACAAGCCAAACAACCCCTTCCTGGGCCTAAGCCATAGAACCAGCCTGCTAATTTTCGCCTCCTGATCGGGCATTGTTGATTCCCTGAGACTCTCTCTCTCTCTCTCTGAGTGTGTCTAGAGGGGTAGGGTAGTGGTAAGGGGTTTGGTGGGAGCGTAATCCTTGTCCCTTTCATTGGCCTGTAATGATTCCAGAGCTCTGTGGTTAATAGGGCATTATCGTGGACCCCGCCTGGCCGGACAGCTGATTAATGTCGGAGGAGAAGATACGGGACCCGGGCAGAGCCTGATAAAAGTGTGCTGGGATTAGAGGGAGCAGGATGATAAATGAGCTACAGAGCCCATGCCCGTGTCTCATTAGTGCGCCCCTGCTCTTTGCCGTTGAGCTAATGTAGCGCGTCTGCACTGTGGACGGCATTTCCAGCTCAGGGGAGAAACGTTGTGAGCAAGGGGCGATAACAAGGAGGAAGTGAACGAGAGAGAGAGAGGGCAGATGATAGTGACCTGTCTGGTAGCAGGAACTAATTGAGGATAGTTGTCACACACACTCATACTGCCACAATCACCATGCCAACCACAAATACACATACTTCCACGATAATGTATGTAACACAGTGATTCAGATCGATTTAAAAATGAATCCTTTTTCCTTTATGTTTAAACCTGTACTCCAAAAGTACTGAACACTTTTGAATGTTATGTGGTTGTAGGATGGTGTTCAGTGTGTATAATTCCCTGACAGTCAGGAAGACAGATGCCATGCACAGTACTTACAAAACAGACTTGCCTTATATCATGACAAACAAATTAATCAATCTATCAACAACATATAAATAAACATGTCACTGTATATGCTTTGAAAACCTAATCACTGAACAATGTGGATAACACAGTAATGGTGATAATAACAAAGTTAAACTTGCTGTCTGCAAAGTTAGAGTGACCAATAGATACCACATTTAAGGAAAATACTCCGGGATTATAGATGCTGGAATTTCCCTTAAAGCTAGATAATATATCTGAGACAAACTGTACATCTGTAGGAATACTCCTGGGCTGTTTCTCAATACCGAGTTCACAAAGTTCGGACTTCTGTACTTTAAAGCTCGGACTTGGCAAGTTTTACTCAGGAGTACAAACTCCCAGGAACAGCAGCGGACTTGTTGCAGCTGGACCTTACATCTCCGAAAACGTCGTAGCATTTTTTTAAATTAGCTGTGTCTTGAGAATTCAACCACATATTTGCATATTTGGAGTTTTAACCACTATATTCTCAAATAAAAACCTCTTAAAACTAAAACTACTATATGTGAAACAAGAACAGCAGTAACTTAAGGTTTTCTCCTCTGACATTTCCGCTTTTTGGCGGCGAAATGCATTCTGGGAGATCTGGCGATCCAAAGTCCACACAAGTCACCACTGAAGCAGGCTCGGTAAAACGGGCAAAGCGAGAACACATCTGGGTATTTTACGGTACTTGGCTAGATGCGGACTTTTGAATTAGAACAATACTTTGCCTGCGACAGATGACGTTTCACAAGAACACAAGTACAGAAAAGAACACAGATTGAGAAATAGCCTTGGTTTCTTTTCAGACAGTGCTGCTGGAATAGGGGCAGCAACTCAGGCTCAGGAGGTAGAGCGGTTGTCTAGTAATCAGAAGGTTCCTGGTTGCATGGCAGTTTCTGCTATCAGTGGGAGTATGTCAGTTTTAGTCATTTAAGGAGAAAGGTCTTATCCAGCTATATTTTATTATGTTACTGTAAATACCATCAATCTCACAATCTTCCTCCTCAGTCTGTGCAACTTCAATGTTATCTTGAAAGGCCAGCCAGTGCATCTTTAGCTTCTGTAATATGATGTATTTCCAAGAGAAATGCTGCTCTAGCTACTTTATGTCAACAAACTAATTAGCAAAGTAATTAGCAAAATCAGGGGATATATCAAAAAGTCAATACACCTCAAGTTTATGTGGTCAAAAAACGTATTAGACTCATTAGACATTTGAAACTGTTGGTTGTACTACATCCAGAATACATAACATTTTATGTGTGCTGTGTTTGCCATGTGTCTATGGCACGTGCTAAACATTTATGAGGATGTATCCTGTCTCATTTCATGCCACCAGCTGTACACCACACACCCCATATCCCCGCCCACAAAAAGCCATTTACATTCAGGGCTACGACCCTCATTGATACCTAATTAGATTATTGTTAAGGGTGCTGTTGCCCTCGTGACTGAGGGGGCAATGTGACAGCTTCTGAGTGACACAAAATGTGATAGGGGGACGTTGTCCCGAGCTAACCCCTGACCCCAGCCTGCATTGGGGGGAAGGGAGTAGGCGGGGGAGCCAGCTAAAGATCTAAAAAATATTTACACATTCAGATTTCTCATCTGAATGTGTAAACATGTATGTGGGGGAGCACCCAATCTGAAAAGCTAAAAATTCTTTAAAATGTTAAGCACATACTGTACTTGAGGATTTCTATTTTATGCTGCTTTCCACTTCGACTACTTCTACTCCACTACATTTCAGAGGAAAATGTTTTGTTTTGTACTTTTAATTCCTCTACACATTTGTATCAGCTGTGGTGACTTTACTTTGCAGATTAAGCATTAATAACATTGACCCAAAAGCAACTGCTCAATGTAAGCTGGCGAGCTAACGTTATAAAGGGAGTCCTCTTTTTGGAACCTAAAAAAAACATCCAGCTGCCCAAATGGCCCAAAATATCTGGGATTTCTAAAGTCGGCATTTGCAAATATTTGCTTCTTTTGTCGCCTCTCTTCTTGAGAGCAACACATTCCCCTAGTTCTGCTCTACTGTTGTAACATAAATTGTGTGTGTGTGGTGGGGTGTCAAGTAAAGGTGGTAGCAATAGAAGCCCACATGTAGGTCCTATTAAAGTTCAATAACCTAGTACCACCAAGACTACAAGACTTTCAGCACCAGGAAATGACGTGAACCTCCACATGAAACAGCTGTTGTTTGTTTATTGTAAAGATACCAATTATAAAGACAAAAAATATGGGTGAAAGAATAGATTAGCACACACAGGCAGGGATTGTCTGAGTTACATGTACCTCTCTTCCACCAAAAAACTGGTGCTGGTTCAAAGTCGGTTCAAAGTTGGTTCAACTTGCGAACCTGTTTGTTTTTCCACTGACTAGAGAGCCCAGCGAACGACGTCATTCCGTCACTGTGTACGTGGTAAAAGAACAGTTCTAGTCTAGCAAAGAGTTGGTGCTGCTTTGGAACCAGTTTTCCTGGCGGAGAACTGGTTCGCGAGTAGGCACCAGCTCTGAACCAGCTCTCAAAATGCTTTGGTGGAAAAGGGGCTAGAGAGAGCTGGAGGTGAGTAAAAAGTGTTTTGCAGTGAAAAAGTAGCTGCCTGCTCTCATTGGCTGGATGTGGATGTCAAGGAAAGCTTTGGAACATGTTGATTAACATTCTGTCCATTCATGTGAAGAAGGAACGTTCCACGGAAATCCTGGAACATTTTGTAAAAATGTTAAGCCAGAATCTTTATGTTGAAAAATGTGGTACTAGTCGTTACTGTACACTAGTGGCTACTACTGTTGGAATCGATGTGACCTATATGACTTCTAACAGTGTATGATGGTGCATTCAATTGCTTGTTTAGCCCTAACCAGCAGTGGTGAATAAACAATAGCAGGTGAGACAACCACCAGTTATATTTGTGATTCACCAGGAAAAAGGTTTCAGCTGTCTTTAATTTGAACATGAACAACTTGATGAAGTCAGCAATGACCAGGAAGATGAAGCAATAAACATGACAACACCTATTATGAAGCAAAGAATATGATATCACTTGCCAAAAGAAATGAACATGGAGCCATTAGCAGAAACTATGACGATCTAGCAATTAGCGGAACGCAGTGTAACTATACCAGGATGCAATGATGCAGATTGCAATTGAATATAGCAAATATCAGCAATGTATCATGCCACTTATCTGACCGACTGAATACTAAATTAGGATACCTATATATCCTGCGATTACCAGAGCATGAATGTGAGCAGTGAGCAGCAAGACAGCAGAGAAAGCTAAATATCACCTCTGTAATGAATATTACACCACTTACCAGAATACGATGGATATGAACCTACGTACCAAGTGCAATGAAAATGAGCAATTTGCAGAAATCAATTAATATGAAGCTACTGCAGATTACAATAAATAGATAAAATTCTCAGTATACAAAAAATATAACACCACTTAGAATATGATGAATATAGTTGTCAGCCAAAAGCAATGGAAAAAGCATTTAGCAGAATGCATGTAATAATAGAAATGAGCAGAATGCATTAGTATGAGCGATTAGCAGGATGCCATGAATGTGTAGAACTATCAGCAATCGAATACGCCCACTGTCAGCGATGATACTTAAGTGGGGTACCTATAGGTCTGCAATGACCAGAGCGTGTACATTGCCGGCAAGAATCTGAATTAATATGGGCAGACACCATGAATAAGTGCAGATGTGAATGAAAATAACAGGAAATAAAATCAGAAACTGGCTGCAATTTTCTGCATAAGGACGTTTGCCCACCTGTGAGAGCTGAGGCGGCGGAGGCCAGAGAGTGAGGACAGCTTGAAGCCTGGCAGTGACGAGGGATGCTGTGCAGGGGTTGAAAAATTTTACCAAGACTGAAGGCATGCATGGATAGCTTGGATGGAATTAGCCAGAGACTGCAAGGTGGCAATCAGTTGCCGTGGAGTGTCCTGGAGTAGCTGATGAGCTGAGAGCAAGAGGGCTAATGGAGAAGAGACTTTTCTCCTCTTAGACCGTGGAATCGGACATCAGCTTGTTACAACAACAAACTGACAAAGGTAATGTGAATGTTGACATTCAGTGATTCTGCACTGAAATGACAGCTGATAGCAGCAGAGAGGAGAACAGATTCAAAGTTTAACAGCAGAATTTGACAGAAATAGTTGGTTAACTACAAGAGTAAATTCCCAAACCTGCTGATTAGGAGAAGCGACAAAGAGACAAAGAGAGAAAAAATTCATATATAATTTCATACATTTGTACAATGAAGTGATGTGATTCTGTGGTTCATGTGTGGCACTTACTAGCAAAGCCTTGCAAAGTAGCAGCACTCATGTTTATATCACGATGGATGAGTAGAATACATGTGCATCAACTGAACAACACAATGAAATGACAGTTGCCAGAGTGACATTCACAACAAAATCTCTTACAAAGACATCATAATTAAGTAATTGTACAGAGTATAAGTGTACATAATAAAATTAAGCAAAAGTTTGAGCTGGCTACACAAGAGAGAACATCTTCTAAAAATATGAATAATTAGATTTGTCAGTCACTAAAGAAGTATTAGAAAAGGAGAGCATGCTACTCCCTTGAAAACATCGTCTGCTGTTGTGTGGTGTGTTTGAACTGTAAATAGTCACTGTGGGTGGCAGGGCCGCACAGTTGTTTAGAGGATATATGACCCCATGTTTATTAAAGAACCAGTAAGTACTTGTTTAAAATAGAGCCCTGACCCATTACCCTCTACCCCCACCCCCCACCTGCCCTTCCACACATACATACCCTACCTGTTCAGGAAATGGTAATAGATGAGCGTAAACACAGTAGCTTAAAGACGTGAACTCAGTTGTCACAAATCACAATCATACAGATACACTGTATGATGACTAAATCAAAAGTATATATATATACACACACACACACACACTTTATATATATGTTTACTATATTTACTTTTATACGTCCCGTAAGAACTGAGTTTAAAGAGAACTTTTTTAAAAGTACAATCGATGCATGTATTTATGTCTTGTATTTACAATTTGTGCTCCTATACAACAGGTAGCAAAATGAGCTATCACATTCATAGCGTATGTTGATGCACTTGAAATGTATGGTTTAAAAACATAACTGTAACATTATAGTTGTAAATGTATTATACAATAATAATAATAATAATAATAATAATAATAATAGGTAACGTGCCTTCTTTAGCATATTGAAATAAACATGAACTCAAACACATAAGCTGCTTACTACTTATGAAGGGCTAAATTGTGATTGTTTCATCCTTGTTCTTATTTTATTTCTTCATTCTTGTCCTTGTCATCTTCCTCCTAGGGTTATAGGTTACATATGCTTAATATTAAAACTTAGTTTGAGAACTATAACAGCTATAATAAGAATGTTACCATGCTTCTTTGGTAGCATACTTATTATAGCAAAATACATACACAGAGATTGGTGCTGCTGCTGTTTTACTCTGGTTGAAACTAAAATTAAATTAGATTAGATTAAATTTAGCTTTATTGTCATTACACACAGTAGGTACCAGTACAACAAAATGCTGTTTAGAATTTTTGCATCAATCCTGCAAACAGTAGCAAAAGTTTATATAGACTTAAATACAGTCAGTTTAATGAAGGTAACAAAAAGTTCAAATACTGCTGGCCATTAAAGATCAAGGTAATTTATTTATCATTATACAATATAGGGTTGTACAACAAAATGAAAGTTTAGAATATGGTACAGTACATGGTAGCCAATGGCAAACCCTTAAATGTTGTTTTGTAGGCTTCACAACTTGAGGACCAAGAACCAAATTCTGGTTGAAACTAATCTGAAAGAAATCAGCAACATCAATCCAATAAATATCTGAATAGAGGTGAGTGGGCACTGTGACATGTAAACCCTGGTATGGACTGTCAGCAGATCTCTGACATCAAGTTGCATGAGCAAGGTCAAGATCTAGTTCTGCCTCGGATCATTGAATCTGACCTCTCCACCTCCCCCTGAAACACAAACCAGCCTTCCTTTCCCATCCTAAGGGGTGGGGGGTGGGTTTCTCAAAGTCATATTAAAAGAGGCTCAATCTCTCTTGTGAAGCATTGATGTCTAGACGGCTCCTCTCCTGTGAAAGGCTCGGAGGCCTCGTCCCTCGTGCTCATTCTCTCCTCCCTTTGTCTTGTTCCTGGTTTCCCCCATCTTCCCTGCTGGCACAGGACAATTACCAGGCAGCGCCACTTCCTAAATGTGTCGTCCTGGGCTGAGTGATTCCCTATCGTGCCCCAGCATCCAGGGTCTAAGGGCGGGACCCCCGTGATCGACCATGCAGAGCTGCAACACAAGAGAATGGCTGGCTGCACTGAGGTCTGGCGGATGCAGGTGTCAATCATGGAAGGGGAGGAGGACAGTGGGAAAAAATTACCCTGATGATGACAGTAGGCTGAATATTTATCTAGCACTATCATGGACAGCAGTCATATTACCACATTATGTATTCAGGTAATCTGGGCCCCCAGTACTAGATCAAAAGGTGAATAATATATTGTGATCTTGATTAGAAATCTTTCTTCATGTAAGATCAGTGTATACACTGCTGCTCACACTGTCTGCCTCAACATCTTTTTTCCTCCTAAATTGGATCCCACACTCTATCTCTAAGCGCCACCTCTCTGGGCTATCACTAGCTAATGACTACATCGGCACACCAGCAAAGGGGAGGTCCAACAGTGTGTCTAGATCTTTTCATGCCAGAGGGGCCTCTGCCACAAAAGGCCGTCCACAAAAGACCCCTCTTATTCTCTCATTATTGACACCCTTAATTGTTTGTGCCGTCTGATAATGGCCCTCAAAGCCTTACCGTATCAGCAATGACCTTCTGTCTCAGTTGTATGAAGAGAATTGGGGGGGGGGCAACTGAAATAAATGTTGAACTACATACAAGGGTTCTGAGCTGTTTTCTCTATCACTTTCACAAGGTTGAAGCACTATATCCATAAGTCCCAAATTTTGCACAAATGCATGTTAATTCTCAAACCCTCCTGAGGTCATCAGGGAATCTCATTTCCATATTGTTTATTAGTTGCTTTGTGTGTTTGCCAGCATTGCAATTCAAATTCGGAACCACAGGCACTCTGCAATATTGTTGTCTTATTAATTACGTGTGGGGGCGTAAGTACAAATCTCTTGATACGTCAGGCATGGTCGTCAAATGCGCTGCCTTATTATGAAGGAAAGGTTAGCCTTAATTAAACGCCACACTTTTATTAGCACAGCGTGTAATGGGGGCTTCCATTCCTGTCAGCCGTGAATGCCTGACGCTTGTGGTTATGCCAGTTAATGGACTTCAACAAATAAGAACTGTCTAATCCCATTTCAACTTGTGTAATTAGAGGGAACGCTCTTGTCATTAGTCCTGCACAAATTGCCCACTTACCCTGGCTTATAAATATTTGAGAGACACTTTTTATAAATTGTTAGGGTATTGAAAGGAATTTGCCTGAAAGCAAATTAATAAGTTATTTATGAGGAGTGTTAATCAGTTATCTTTTTGCATTCATAGCTGTAGCACAATGTTTTTAACTGAGTAAGTCTAGTCATTCAGACAAGTAGCCGACAACTGCAGGCACCTGTAGTCAATTTCAATTGTGCTGAAACTTTTTGCCACACAAAGTATTGGTCATACGAAACCTTAACACACACATAGAAGTAAGAAGTATTCAGATCCTTTACTTAAATAGAAGCAGTAATATCACACAGGAAAAAATACTCCACTAAGTAAAGTCTGTATGTAAGTAATTATTATCAGCTAAATGTACTTAAAAGTACCTAAAGTAAAAGTACTCATAGTGCATTAAATGTTTCCTGTCAGTGTTTTACGATAGATAGATACGACTGATGAGACTTTGTTTTTCGACCAGTAGTTTGTGCAGAGGATATGGATGTAAATGTAATTCATAAATTTGAGCAGTGTGTGCAACAGCCATGCAACATGATTGATATTAATGCTACATTAATGTGTATGTGGCATTTTACTGCTGTAGTGTTGTGCTAATTTTAAATACTATATAAGTGTTGGATAGTTTATTCTACAGCAATGCATCATATTTCATAAGGTCATAATATGTTTGTAGCATCACTATCCTGTGAGAACCACAACTGTATCTCTAAAAAGTAAACTATTCATGAGCTCAGAAAAACAGCCTTGTTTCTGGCTGATATGAGGTTGGTTTTAATAGTTTTTTAGATTAAGAAATAGGATGTTCTACATCTGTCCACTGCAGAGGCTCTATCCACTTGGAGAAGTAACTAGTATAAATTTGTGTATAAGTACAATATTATAGCATTAAATTAATAGTTTAATGTTACTATAATACTAATATATTTATAGGTTAAACTTTGGCTAATGCCTGCCTACAGATTGTTTTTAGTAGGCCTGTTATATGTAACATTTTAACAGCTTTTTGAGATTCAACAATTCAACTGATTCACAAATAAAACCATTTTCTGTCTTGTTAAGGTTTGATTAGGGCTAATGTTAGCGTATTCAATTATAATTTCAGATAATAGTGTGTTTTCTTTATGCTTGGATAAAAATAACCCCAATCTTATTCCTACTCTGTCTCCGCCGGTGGAGAGGGCAGCAAACGGTACGGCAGCTTGTGAAAAGTCCAGTACACCAAAAAGTAAAATGTAATAGTGCCGGTACTGGTCAAAGCAATGCAAAAATGCACACAATGAATGCTGACTGTAGAAAGCACAAGTCAAATCCTGGGCATTTTGAGCCATTGCGAAATCCCGGGCTGACACATTTTTTAGATTTCAAAAAGGGGACATAGGAACTAGGGGGCTAGGAAAAAGACGTCGTATGGTCACCCTAATTAATCAGACTGTCTTTGTGTTCACTTTAGCCACTTTCTTTTTGGCAGAGGAAGTTATTTCCCTAACTGATCAGTAGTAGCGACTGATGTCTAGTCAACATCATTTTCAGGTGTGTCACCTGAAAAAAAAAAAGAAGCAGTTGCTATTATGAATAATAATAATAAAGGCTGCCCAGAGACTAAAGCAGAATGGTCAAAATCAGATTAATTAATGAAACTGTCAGAGAACATAAATAGACACTTAGCAAACAGACAGAACTCAAGCATGAAAGTACAGAACCTAATACATGAGACTGGAACAGAACGAAAACCAAGAAAGTACCAAAACACCACTAAACACCAGCTAACAGATAAACAATAACATAGACTACAGAACAGATACAGAAAAGACTACAATAACAAAACTGAGAACTAAACAAGGCACGCAGGCACACAGCATGACATTTTATGATAATTTTCTACCATGCAATCTTAGAGAGTGTCATCAGATATAAAAATTACTGCATGGTTTGGCAACTTAACAGTTAAGCTGAAAAACAAGCATGCACAAAGCAGCCATGAAAATTATAGGGAGTAGAGACTATGAGGCAGTTATGAAAATAACAGGAGGCAGTTATGAAACCAGTGTATGAATGTGAGTGAATGTTAGTTCCGTTTGAGCACTTAGACTCAGTGAGTGAATTTAACAGTGTGTGTGAAGTAGTGTAAAAGCGCTTTGAGTAGTCGAAAAGACTAGAAAGGCGCTATACAAGTACGGAACATTTACATTTCTCGTCCCTCTCCTCTCTCCTCCTGTCACTTCCTGCAGGTGTTCCTGGCTCTGGACCTGTGGAGTCTGGATCTGTGGTTGCGAGTCACCTGCTGCCCCCGTGTTCCTGCTCGATGCCCTCTGCTATAATTATTGTTACTAGTCCTATTGTTATTATTGTTATAACATTACTACTATTATCATAACACTATACATATCTGTACCATTTTTCATTCAGTCTATAGCAACATTACCTTTACTGTCTGTACCTCTGTGTGTGTACTGTGTAGGTTGCTTCCCTCCCCTCTCTCTCTCTCTCTCTCTACAAACGAGGTAACTGGCTTATCCAGGTAATTTCAGGAGTAACTTTGTGACGTTGGGTGTAACTCCCGGTTAACCCGTACTACGAAAGGTGGATAGGTGTTAACCAACGTCTGTTGCCATGGCAATTTACGTTGCATCTCTAAACTGCTCCGAGCAGGTTTTGTTCATGGTTAACTTGAGGTTACCCTGCATGTGGACGACACACCACATCTGTACTCAGTGTTAATGATTAGAAGTAGGATATTACTACACACCACTTTATAAAATATGTTTAGATTTCATCCGGATTTGTTCCACTGCAGTTGAAATGAAGTTCTGAACACAACAGCATCACGTTCAGACAGCGAGCCCTACAGCTGTTGATTTTAGAGAGGAAATCTTAATTAACGGGATAGTGATTAATTAACGGGTTTCTTAGATGTAACCCATCTGTAGTCTATAATTGAATGAAGTTTTCACATATTTAGATTTAGAATAAAGAGCCAGGGTGGGGGTTAATAACCAAGAAAAAAGTCCTAGATGAAAGTGTGAAATTTACAAGAAGAAAATCGGAAATTCCCTGAAATTAATATCATAAAAAAATCAAAAATCACTCTGGTGTTTTCTTCTGAATATATGCCCAATCCAAGGCAAAGTCTCTAAGGTGCATGATCGTGATTGTGGGCTAAACTCAGGAGTAATATCCTCACTGCTAAATCCGATAGCAAAGTTTAGCATAACTTTCCAGTGCATGCATACTGCACGGCAGACGTGTGATGTTGCAGCCTTGCAAAGTAAAGTTTTTCTCATAAATGTGTGACTATAATGTCAGAGAATATTCAAGTTTTTTACTTGTAGATTAATTTTGGAAATTAACTTTTCTCTCGGATTATTACCCCTCCCCACTGGCTCCTTTTTTTCTATTACAATGGATCTTATGTGCAGTTGTACCTTTGCTTTTTGCACCTTTAATCATATTAACACATATAAGAAGAGCCCAAAAAGTACATACTAGAGATCTGAACTACAATAAGAACACTGTGAAGATAATTAGGCTACAAATTTGCTCAATGTGATGCCAACAAGCCTCCCTGACTTTGTCGGCCGCCACAATATTAGATTTAGTCGTTAACACTACCAACATGCGTTCCTCTGGAGAAATATTGAGCATGTGCTTTTTCAAAAAACTCTGCCTGCACGGCCGAACACACCCCTTTTATGCAAACGCGCACCAACTCCAATTAAGTTAACACTGAGTTAACACGGACTCAACTAACCAACATCTTATCCACCTTCGTAGTACCGTTTAACTCAAGTGTAGGCGGTCAGAGTTTGTCAACCCCGAGTTTGGCTGATTACCCCAAGTTAACTCTGAGTAGGTTGAACTGCCTTTGTAGTACAGGCCACTGTTCTTTTATGAAGCGCTCTGAGATAACTGTTGTAGTAATTTGGTGCTATATACATATCAGAATAATTGAATTGAATCTGCCTGCTGGATTTAAAGGGTTAAAAAACAACTTTGCAGAGCAAAAAGCCAAGGAGAGTGAGAGATATTTATTATTAATTTGACTAGTAATCAATCCACACACTTGTGATAAGTGTTTAAAATGCTTATGAACAGACAGGAAACACTCTGTCATGTCAGTGTGGTAGACAGTCATTGATCATCATCTTTTTCCATATGTGTGTCATTGTGCACTGTCACTAATAGGATAATATTTCCACGTTTTAAAGGTTTGCTATCACCACATGTTCATATGTTGAAGGTGGACTGTCACATTGATCTCCCAATAAGGCAAAGAAGTAGATTATTCCATACGACTCTTATTATTATTCCACTATTAGTAGATTATTCCACTCTTTAATTTTGGTTAAAAGTGGGGGAAAGTTAAATATAAATGCTCCGTATTTGTATAGCGTCTTTGTAGTCTTTTCGACCACTCAGCGCTTTTACACTACATCCGTATTCACCATTCACACACTTCATACACTGGTGGAACAGCCACCAGGGACAATTCAGGGTTCAGGATCTTGCCCAAGGACACTTCGACATGCAGCCTGGTGGAGCCAACTACCGACCTTCCAATTAGCAGACAGAAGACCAGAAAATGTCGGTGTCACACCAATACCGAGATAGTTGAAGCCAGAGTGACTGATCACTCTGGTCAGTTTGTTGAAGTAAACCTGTTGTATTGATAAGACAACATTTGCTCTTTTTTAAATTAATTTTATATTCAGAGAAAGAACTAAATGTTTTAGTTCTGTGGACAAAATGGCTGGAAGACAGGATACTGGATCGGATACATATAACAACAAGGTTTCCACGGGGTATGAAAAAGTCTTTGAAATGCTCTTGCAGGCTTTAGAATATTTTTTCCTCCTGTGTAGTTCTTTCTTTTGCTAGTCCAAATAAAATTCACTGTGTAATAACTACAAAGACCAACATGCAGCAACCCTAATTTGAATACATTTATTTACTCTGCAAGTAATTTTGTGACTCCATTTCCTTTGTATGTTTCTGTTTTAGATTTCACGAATTTAATTCATAGTGGTCTTAAAAATGACTTCTTAAATTTGACATGGTGAAACCTGCAGAAACCCTGAACAATAAATCGTCCGCATATAATGATAAACGATGTTTGAAAAACACACCTTTAAAACAGGTGGAGTATTATAATGTAATATAGAGCGGTTCAATAGGCAAGGCGAACGAAGATGGTGACAGAGGACAACACTGACACTTCACGCAGTCTAGTGGAAAATATTCGGAGTGGATGTCATTTGTTTTAACACAGGCTCTGTGTTAATAGCAATACGGCAAATAAGTATCCCCACTCTACCCTGTCGAATGCCTTCTGAGCTTCTAATGATATTACAAGCTCAGTTAAATCTCTGGTTTGCGCCAACTAAAAAATGTTTAATAGAGTACCAGTATAAAATAAATGGTTTCCTTTAATAAAGCGATTCTGTTCTTCAGAAATAATACTAGGCAAAACCCTTTCCAAACGGAGGGAAATAGCCTTAGTCAATGCCTTTACGTCAACATTAGTAAGGAAAGCGGTCTAAGAGCCACAGGAGGTAGAATCCTTGTCAGGCATCAAGAGATGAGATATTGATGCATGAGTAAGTGTGGGAGGCAGCAAACCGTTTTCCAAAGATTTATTATACATCTGCAAAAGTAAAGGGGCATATTTATCACCGAATTTCTTAAAAAATTCTAAATCTACTGTAAATCCATCTGGACCAGGGGATTTTTTGACTCCATTGCTTTGATAGAAAGGAGTAATTCTTCCAACTCTGTCTGGAGATCAAGACACTTCTTAAATAGCTCTGGGGAGGGATCAGATGCACATTCTAGATCAAGGTTACCAATAGCTAAGAAAAGTTCTGACAGTCTGGTTTTATGTTTTTTATTGGAGTAGGAGGAGTACAAGTTAATCTGTCCCCAGAGAAATGCTTTCAATGACTCCCAAAACAGTGAATATGATGTAGGTTCATTCTGAATAAAAGATTAAAACTCATCAGTAGAATTGGAAATAAAATCACAAAATGTTTTATCTGCCAACAATAAAGAATTAAGTCTCCAAAGTGATGCAATATATTTATGTATGGATAACTTAACATCGAGAAACAATGGCGCATGACCGGATATTAGAATGACTGAATCGTCAGTGGAAACAACACAATGATTAATACTAATAATATTAATAATATTATCTATAAAAAAGTGACAAACTCTTGAATAAGACTGATGTACCTGGGAGAAAAAAGACAACTTGTTGGCTGAGGGATTACAATGCCTCCAAGGATCAACCAAACCACTCTGAGTCATGAAATCAGCGAAAGATTTGGAAATGGATGATTGGGACTAGATCTGTCCAACACTGGGACAAACCCGCTATTCAGATCACCAGATTAACAAATGGGTGTTTAAATGAGGTATGCTGTTAAGTAGCCTATTGGCAAAATCAGCATCATCAAAATTAGGTGCATAAACGTTACCAAGCAAAACCTTAGTCTGCATTAATGTGCCTGCCACTATGAGATGTCTGCCATTTTTATCTGCAATAACCTCACTAGATAGAAACTTTTTTACAGATTGAAATAACAACTCCCTGACTTTGGAGTTAAAATTGGAGTGGTGGATCTAACCTAACCAGGAAGACCGGAGCCTGTGATGGTCCTTACGTCTAAGATGGGTTTCCTGCAAAAACACAATGTCAGCACTAAGCTGCTTCAGATGGGTTAAACCCCTGGATTTTTTAACAGGATTGCTCATACCTCGTATATTACCCACACCAGGTGCTTTAGGATTCAAATTAATGTTAGCAGAACACATTTAGAGTACATAAAAAACCCAGAAAGCCAGTGTGGGATTATACATTCATCAATGGGTTGCTTTTGCTCTTTAGTACACTTAGAAGCGTGATGTGCTTATGATTGACGTAGTGATAAGATAGGAACAAAATGTCTAGCATAATATCAATCAGTATATAATTAATAATAGAGCTTGTGCAGAAAACAGGAACCACACCTTTCACTCAGTAAACTCATGCAGCATACAGAGCATACACTCACACTCATACATCACCTCACAGACACGCGCACACACACACACACACACACACACACGATATATTTCTCCTACCCCCATCCTCACACACAACATGCCCTTTACACTGTCCAGACTCCATGCACACCTACATAAGGTCATAGGTCAGACATAAGATTTACATCTTTACCAGGCATGCCTAAATAAGGCCAAAGGAAGATGTGCAGCTTGGTGTGGTTTCCATTATATAGTTGTGAGGAGGATAGCAGAGTCTCCAGATATATATCTGCTTTCTGAGCTCAATAAAATATTGTGGGAATCTGATAGCTGGTCTCCTTCTGATCCTTCTCATCAACAGACTCGGGGAAGTCGGCGTACTTCAACACCAGGGTGTAGTGACCTCCCCAAATTCCCACCCATACACATACACCCCATTTACCCACACAAACCAAAACAAATATCACCATAAGTGAGACAGCAGTGCAAAACAGGGAAAAACTGTCGCCACAACAGTGACAACAGTGACTTGAGCTAAACCTAAGATACTCCCACCGAGTCATTTGGCATAAAGGCTCAGCTAATACTGATATACACCATAATGGGTCAACCTAAAAATAATAGAATATGAGTCAAGTGTGTTTGCTAACTAGGCCTAATTTAAATTGTAAAGAGAAAATATAAACACTTTGCTCATTGTGACTAAACTTATATTATAAACATAACATTAGGTTAAACTAGACAGTTATTACACCTCGATGATAAGGAGAGATGACAGAATCTCCAGTTAACATATAAATAGGCCTAACCTACATAAAATGAACACGGATGTAAACAATAGTTGAATGTAAACTGAAGGCAAAAAGGTATGATATTACTGTAAGTTGCCAGTTGTAAATATCACCCAATGTTCATCTTCTTGACATAAACTTAAGCATCATCCACTGAGAGAAAGTCCTTTTCCACACCGCTATAGCTGATCTGCAGTCGGGCCTGGTAGAAAAGGTTGTAGAGGACCCCCTCAATGCCTCACAGGTGCTTCCTAAGTTCGTTGAACCAGGGCAGTTTGATCGGGGAAGATGGAAAACCTCACATCCCCTACACCGAACCGTTGGCCCTCTCTAGGAAAAATTGGAAGTTAAGCATTCATATTTGCATGTACTGATCAAACTCCACTTCATGTACTGACGACAACAATGTCGTCAGTACATGAAGAAAGGGACACCTCCACTTCCCCCACAGTACCTTTGAGTAAGGCTAACTCTGTGTCCACAGATGCTTTATCATTTGCAAGCTGATTTTCACGGTTTGCAAGTTTGCTGTGATTGAAGATAGGTCGTCTCCCGATGTTTGGAGTTCAATTTTAAAAATTTCTGCCATGTCTTGTCTCAATCACATTAGCACACTAGCTTCAAGACCTTCATATCAGTAGCTTGAGCGTCAGGACTGGGCGAAGTCTATCCGCAAGCCGAAGATGAACCACTTGTAGCCGAGGGCGTCACCTGTAACATTGTAACTCATCCAAACTGAATGCTTACTAGCACGGAATTCACTTGGGTATCTGTTTTAAAAGATTTACCCCCCAAAAAAGCGCTAATAAATATCAGTTTAGTCGAAAATCTGCAGGAGCCTCTAAATATACGTCCTACTCCATTGGTTGCTCAGCAACGCCCCAAGGCAAGCTACTTTTTCACTGCAAAACAGTGTTTACTCACCTCCAGCTCTCTGTAGCACAGACAATCCCTGCTACCTGCGTGTGCTAATCCTTTCTTTCACCCATAATTTTTTCTTTATAATTGGTATCTTTATAATAACAGCTGTTTCATGTGTAGGTTCATGTCATTTCCCGTTTCACATATCACGTGTTTTCTTGACAAAACGTGGTTTGGAGACCAGTATCGGGTGACAGAGCTGCTGTCAGCTCGTGTAGTGTGTGACCCCCTGTCACCGATCAATCACTTAGCGTGAACACCACAACAACTTCAGACTCTCCTCACAAGACAGCAAGTTGTGTAGTGTGCACCGCACGGCCATCGGCCGACGCTGAAAGTTGTCTAGTCTGCACAAGCCTTAACTGTGTCAACAGTGCAGTGGATTTCTCTGCTACTTTGAAGTTTTAACTAGGTGACCCTACATCCTAGGTGACCCTACGTCCTAGGTGACCCTATATAGCCAAAATGTCCGGGATTCACTTTGCTCTACAGTGGTAATTACTGTGAGCATTTTTGCATTGACCAGTACTGACACTATTTACTCTTTGAGCATTTTTCTTGCACAAGGAATGAATGAGGCCTCTGTGTGATGTCTTCATGATGGAGTGGAAGAGGACTCCAGTGGCAATGCTGGCAGCACTCATACGTCTATTTTCGAAAGACAACTTCTGGATATGACGCTGAGCACGTGCACTCAACATCTTTGGTCAAGGCCTGTTCTGACTGGAACCTGTCATGTTGAACTGCTGTATGGCTTTTTCGCTCTTGGCCACCATGCTGCAGCTCAGTTTCAGGGTCTAGGCAATCTTATAGCGTAGGCCATCTTTATGTGGAGCAACCATTCGTTTTTAAACATCCTCAGAGAGCTCTTCGCCATGAGGTGCCATGTTGAACAACTTGTGAGCAGTATGAGGGAGTGTGAGCGCAATAACACCAAATTTAACACACTTGCTCCCCATTCACACCTGAGACCTTGTAGCACTAACGAGTCACAACACCGGGGAGGGAAATTGGCCCAATTGGACATTTTCACAAGGGGTGTACTCACTTTTGTTGGCAGTGGTTTAGACATTAATGGCTGTGTGATGTGTTATTTTGAGAGGACAGCAAATTTACACTGTTATACAAGCTTTACATTCACTTTTGTGAGATACTGTAAGTTGTTAGATCAGTGTATTCTTACTTAAATATAGTGCATAGTGCAGTTGTAAAAAGTGGCAGTAGTTGAATATATGTTGTGGAGCTATAGTGCACAGGGTTACTACACATTTTCCATTTCAAAATTCCATTCTTGTCCAGGCTCAAATTACCAGACTTCTCTGTAGATTTTTATCACCATATTTGAGATCTGAGTACAAACAGCTAGATGTTTAATATGTAAATACATGTTGTTTTTTTAAATCAAACATGTATATGTTACTGTCCATTATGAATTGCCAGTAGATTGATTTCAGGACTCCCTTGTAAAAGAGACTGTGTCTCAATGGGACATTTCCTGTTTTAAAAAAGGTTATATATATTGTAACTAGGTAGTGTAGCTTATTCAAACCGATGTTGTGGTGTTTAGCCCACACTCCTATGCAGACAGTTGCACGTTCCATTGTCAAACATCTCTGCCTAAAGAGGAAATCAATTAACCAGTCCTACCTATACTCCTTATTTATCCTTAATTTATGTAATAAATAATATTATATTATTTTTCCCTCATATTTTTGGTCTCCTTCATAATAGTAAAAGAATATATAGAAATAAGAACAAAAAATTAGTTGAAAAAACTTAGAATTATAAGTTAATAATTTGACATTCATGGCTTCTGGGCAGCTTTGTTTCTCCCTGCACATGGAACGATGAACACAGCCATAAAGTTATGGTTTCCTTATGCAGAAAGACAGCCCGTTTACTTCTCTGATGGCTACATCTCTACATTACTCAGAATGTTCAAACAAGCTTTATATTTGGCTAATGGTATTTCAAAGATGTTGCTGCATTTTCTTTTAAACTAACTCAGTCGCATATGTCTGTTGGTCTATGAGGTAGCTGTTCGTGGGAGTGTGCGTTCAGTCGTATTTGTTCTTTTTCTATACCTATCCAGAGCTGAAAAATTCTAAAATCAAATTCCACTTTTTTCCATATTGCACAAGAACCCTGAATGTAGTTAATATCTCTCACAGGATTGGAAAGGAGTGCTCACCTTGCAGCTATACTGAAAATTGGATCAGAATTTCCCCTTTAAAAGTCCAGTTTAATGTTCAAGCTTGTGCAAAAAATAATCCTCAATTGTCAGATTGGCACATTTGAAGGTGGACATGCAAATAGAGAAATGCTCTGCAATGCAAGGATGAAAATGATTTCAAGTGCGGATAAATGGAAGTGATGTAGATGTGCCAACCCATTTGTTCATGCCAACTGGTTGAAGAAGGGAGTTCACAGAGAACAGAGCCTAATTTAAGACAGACCAGAGGCCAGGTGTCTAGCTGGTGTTGCGATAGTGTGGCTTGGTAGAGAAGAGTAAACACACATTCCTACCACAGGAATGTGTCCATCTGTGTTAATGTTGCAAATCCCTTTAGGTTTCTGTGTAATAGATAGTCTGAATTCCCTATTCACAACCACACATTCACATACAAACCACCTGTATGCTGCAATGTACATTATAACTATAGATTGATTATTAGTTAGTGAGCTCCTGGGCACAGACATGTACAAAGCCCCCACCATTCCACCATAGGAGCAAGACACCCAGACTATGACTTCTTCATTTCTGGTCATTTTGTCCTTTGTACTTATTTTGGTTATTTCACATCACATTGTAGTTGATTTGTGCCTCTTTTTGGCTGTTTCTTTTTCTCTTTGTAATCATTTCGAGTCTCTTTGGTGTTTTGTGTCTCTTTGTGGCTGTTGTTAATCTCCGTAATTGTCTTGAGTCTATTTGTTAGAATTTTGTGTCTCCTTGTAGTCATCTGATTTAATTTCTAACAAGAAATGTTAACAATCACTTCAGACCAGAGGCTCTGGACCAGGCCCCCTGATCCCTTGGGCCTGTACCCAGTAGGCCCATTCAATTATCAGTCCATAACTGTAGGCTTTACACACAGACTGTACAAACATGGGCATACAACAGCAGCAACAGTGTAAGGCACTGCCTCTGCCCTTCCTCTATAATATACACAACACAAACACACTCACGCAGTCTTGACATTCTACACATAGCCTCCCACCAATCTGAATACTGGCCAGAAAGCTGCTGACCGCTCTTCCTGACCCCATTCAGGACGCTGTGCAAACCTCCCACAGGCAGGACAGGTGGCAGGGAAAGGAGATGAGGGTAGTGGAGGCAAGAGCAGACCGTTTAAGACAGACTATGTGACCCCTCTCACCCCTCAGACCTTTGACCCTCTCAGACCTCTGAGACACCTGCACAAGCTGCTCCACAATATGTGTACAACCTGTTGCAATGCACCATTGAGTCTCATGCCAGGGTAAATATGTGTATACTGTACATGGATGCAGTGCAAATTCAAGTTCAGGTTTTACAAAAAGTAGGGTTGATGTACAGGCAGAAATAATTGGCACTACTGTGTTACTGCTGTAGAGCCATGTTTGTTGTGTTGTGTTTTTCTGTGTGCTGCTCTCTGTCTCCCCTGTGCTCCCCCAGGTGCTGCCCCTCCCCCCTCTGCAGCAGGTGGCTGTCTCCACAGAGAGTAAAAGGACTGGGGAGAAGTTGGTGCAGTACCAGCGGGTCAGATGGCAACAGCATTGTGTCAAGCTGTGTGGAGTGGTGTGTGCAAAGCACAGACTGAATAAAAAAAGTGAACATAGTCATTGTGATGTCAACACTGTGGTGAACTTAGTTTTTCTTGTGGTCTGTAGGTAGGCCGACCTGATGATATATCATATTATTTAATTCCATGACTGGACTCAAATTATCTTTCTCATAATATTAAAATTTGATACTTTTTCTCCACCATTGCTCATAATAATTCATGCAATAATTCAAAGACACACTGGCCTGATCCACACTCACACAGAAATCTGGCTTTTATACCTCACAGGACCAGCTGGACCCTCCAGCTCAATTTACTCACAGGTATGTCTGTCTCGTGCACACAATCACTGTTTTTGCTCTCACGACATGTCAGGGGGCTCAGACTAAAATAAACAAATATTCTTGTGAAAAAATAAATATATTAAAAATATTGTTATAAGTGGTCCCAGAGGAAAAGAAAATCTGAAAAGAGATCTCCAAAATGTCTCATTCATTTCTCCTAGACCACTTTGAGATCCATATGACACCAAACTGAGACAAAGGTCTGTTTCTCATGTGTCTCAGGCTTTTCTCTGGAGCAATAAGATGCACCAAATCTCAATTTAGTCTCCTGTTAAGTTTCAGA
>JAPMOB010241674.1:0-32284 GCA_029875015.1 Lepomis gibbosus
AGACTATGAAGTCGGCGAAAGTCAGCCGCCGTCATCTCGAACGCACCTATACCCAATCTGAGCTCTGTCACTAGCCTCGCAATAACTGCCACCTGCAGGTAGACGTTAAACAACAGAACTATTTGCGCTCTACTGTCATGTAAAATTAACCACTCTGGCCCAGCCCACAAATACACTCCTTCCAAAACAGTCTTAAAAAATGCAAAGTCTGCAACAATAACTCACTAAAAGAGTAAAGAAAAGTTAAGTGAAATTAAAAGAAAAATTAAAAGAAAAGCAATATGAAATGAAAAGAATGTGTGGAATGAAAATAAAATGTAAAGACAAGCAATTTTAAATGAACAGAAAATATGCAAATAAGCATTTAAATAAATGCTCTTCATATATAGGCCTACCATTTTGTGTTTTCATTTAGGCTATAACACCTGTCTTAAAATGTAAGAGATACTGGAGCTTGGTTGGGGTGGTGGGACTGCTCGCGGTGGGCGCCGGAAAATTTCCCTTATTTTCAAATCCCAAACTTGACAGGTATGAACTGGTCTAGAGGCCTCATTGATCAAGGTGGCTGCTCTTTTATGTTTTTGCACACTGTCAGCCATGTGTTTAGAAGGGATTGAGACTGATTATCAGAGGCTTCTCGGCTGCTTTTTTTTATCTAAGTAATGTTTATAAGATTTACGACTCTTTTGATTTCAATAATTAATGATATCCTCTGATCCATGTAAATGAAAATAACAAGACGTGAGCATTTATTTCTTCTTTTTCTATAATTCAGGGGTAAAAAAGATCTTAATCTACTGATTGAAGATTTTAATGAATGAAACCATGAAGAAGACCCAAGGGGGATTCAATTTCTATAGGCATTGTAAAAGCCTAGTTGCTGTAGGTTTGTTTTGGAGAATCTTTTCTGCCCCCTAGTGGTCATAAAATTCAACGCAAGTCAAGTTTTTTTTGTATAGCACATTTCAACAGCAAGGCAATTCAAAGTGCTTTATAATAAGGGATTTAAATACAGTTAGAGTTAAAAAATAAAAAGAAGATAAAATACCACCTTTAAAAGATAGGATGTTAAAGCCTCCCATTTGTTTTAAGGATAAAGCAACAGTAAAACCATACCTCTATTTATTGAGAATATGTCTAAGGATATGCATGTAAAATTGAATTGAAGTTGAATTTATTGAAGGATAGCCCCTTGAGATGCAGCATCTCATTTTCAAGAGGGTCCTATAACACAAATACATAACAAACAAATACAAAACACAACATTACAAAACTATATATACACATACACATATACAAATAACTCGCACACCCACTCTCGCCTACACCCAACAACTAACACGCTCAGTTAATACAAGGAATGAATAACAAGAAAAAATAATCCACCTATCACTACTCAAATATCACTACTAATAAAAAGAATGAATACTACTGTTGATATATTGCATATCCTTTTTCCATTACTGCAGTTAAGAAGTTACTGTTATTGCAAGAGAAATAGAGAATATCGGCATAAATGAATTATTCTAAAGTAGCACCGGTTGTAAGAATGTATTTATCCTGTTTGAGTAATATGGCTCCAGTTTGCAGGTTGTACATCTAAAAGATTGATATGCTACACGCGACTCATTGAAAAGTGGTCAATGCTGTGTGCTTGCCGACATAGGAGTTTAGTTAAAGCACCATCTCCCTGTTCACTGCTCACAGTATGACTGGTCCTGTGGCCATTTGCAGGTACTGCACACCCCAGCACAAAGACTTTGACGACCTAGAGAGGAAGTACTGGAAGAACCTGACATTTGTGTCGCCCATTTATGGTGCAGATGTCAGTGGCTCCATCTATGATGAGGTAAGTGTTATGTGTGTGTTGCCAAGAAGTGTGTTAGAACTCATAGATTAGGGCTGATTTGCTAACCCTGTTTACTTTGATCAGGGTTATTAATCCTGTCTGTGACTTCATGATTTAAGGACAAAAAAGAATTCCACTTTTGGCATTATATTTGAACTGCTTTCAATGACAGAGGACCTTTGACTGGCATTTTTATGCCGTGGCCGTTACGGGTTGTATGGGTTGCTAAGGGTTGCTAAGGGTTGTTCACCATCAGTCCCATTATGGTGAAAGTGAAATCTCAGGAACGCCTAAAGGAAATTTCTTCAAATTTGGCACCAACGTACTCTTTAAGATGTACTGATATAAATTTGGTTGTCAAAGGTCACTGTGACCTCACAAAACATTTTTTTTGACATAACTGAAGAATTGAGTTATGTAGTTCAGAATTGCAGGTTAATTAATAAATCTACTTTGGGGATACTTATTTTAAATTGATTAATAGATGAATAATAATTAGTTGTATTATTATGACCTTAATATTAGAAAGCTACTTCAAATATTGTGTTTTTAATACTTGTTGCCAGCATCAAAAAAGGTTTCCGCACCAAATCTTTCTTTAATACCCTACTTTGTGAATTGGGTGACCAGATCAAATATCAGGAAGTCAGTTAGTGCATTTTTGTATAACTACAACACCATCTGGTGGTCATTGATAGACATTGAATAGCACATTGAGTGTAGGGTGCAGACTACTGTGTACATACTAATCCTAAAAATGCCTGTCTCCATTCAGGACATTCAAGAGTGGAACATTGGCCATCTCAACACCCTGCTGGATATGGTGGAGCAGGAGTGTGGGATCGTCATTGAGGGTGTCAACACTCCTTACCTGTACTTTGGCATGTGGAAGACCACGTTTGCCTGGCACACAGAGGACATGGACCTCTACAGCATCAACTATCTGCACTTTGGACAGCCAAAGTCCTGGTCAGTCACTGTTTTTTTGCTTGATTGATTTGAATCGCTGATTATTATTGATCTATCCGCTAATGATAACTGATTAGTTTGTATTCTAAAACCCTTGCATGAGGCAGCCTGTAAAAAGCATTGCTTTACCTTATGTCCAATGTTGAAGTGTTTATTTTTTAACTACTAGTTACACATTTCAAACGTTATTTGTTGCCTCTTGTACCATTACAAATCAGAAGCTTTATACTTATTACTTTTATATTCTGGACAGGTCTTTTTCCACTGCATGCTTAATTGAATTATTACAAGGCAGCTTTCAAAATCTGATGATAAAAGCTCTCTAGTGTACATCAGAAGCCCTCAACCCATTTGCCTTAGGGAATCAGTCCAAAGCACTCATTACAGACCTGGGCTAGAGGGTGGGAAGTTTCCATTGGAGATGGAATTACAACTTTGCATTACAACTTTATGGCAGCTATGTCATTCATATTTCTCAGATTTTTGTTTTTGGCTTGTTTTGCCGGAGCAGCAAGCTTTAGATACTCAGAAATGTGTTCTCTGCTGTACACTGTAATGATGTTTATTTATGCTGCTTTGAGCATGTGTCTCCTTATTTGGCAAACTTTTTAGCGATTTGATTGTGCTTGACATTGTTTTTGTTTTGGATTTGCGTTTTGACCTTTTTAGATATTAGGACAAACATTTCATGAGCAATGTTAGAATTCAGTTTTGTTCATCTCATCTTCTACCATTTCCAGCTGTGTTTAAGCATTGTTTGTGATTCTTGAGGGATCCGTGGTCAATTCTGATTGGGAAGAAAACAAAAGAGGAAGGATGTTGAACAAAGAGAAAACAATACAATGACCTGATTTTCACAGGTGTTATGAAATAGAAATAGTGATTTCTATTCTGTGTATCATTATTCCTTCCCCGGAGGTCCCTGTGGAAAAAAAATACTTTTTTTCTTCTTCGTCGTTTAAACACAACATGTGAGATACATGTGTGCGTGATACATAGCTAGTAGCAACAGAAATATTAAGCATTAGCTAGCATTACTGTGTTAACATGTAGATGACTTATTTCATGGGCTTTTTCTTATCTTTATTTCTTTATTTCTGATAGAATTGAGAGAGAGAGAGGAAATGAGGGAGAGAGGGGAACGCCATGCAGCAAATGGCCATTTGCTTTTACGACAAAGTGCGACTTTCTTTACTAAAATTATCTTTTAAATTCACAAAAATCAGATGTGTAAATCAGGGCTCCATTCAACCAGGATCAAAAAATGAGTAGTCTCTCAATGCTGACTAACTTACATAATTTTTTCAACTGTCTTTTTCGCCGTCTACTTTTGTCTTTAGAGCACACCATGTGAAATTACTTCTCTGACTCGCTTATTTCTTGGACTGTCTCTCATCTTATCCCCCTTGTGTCACACATGCTGTGTATGTGTGTCTCCCTTTCTGAGTTTGAGGTGCAATGCACAGATTTGATTGGCTGATTAGCTTCACATGAGATGATTATGGACCACTAAAAGAGTGCTGTAAAGGCTAGAAAAGCTGCATTGGTTAAAATAGAAAGTCTCTGGCATGCTACAATGACTTCTGTCACCAGCAGCTCAGCTTTCACTGTTTTATTGGGGAGAGATTTGAACAAAAAAACTCACAAATAGATTTATACAGGTGAAACTCGAAAAATTAGAATATTGGGCAAAAGTTCTTTTATTTCAGTAATTCGACTTAAAAGGTGAAACAAAGGTGTCACGTGACCAGAGTGTAATCGCAGCCTTTGCGATTAGAAAATCTTGTTTTATTACATCGCGATAATATCGCAAATGCAATTAATCGTTCAGCCCTAGATACTGCCCAAGCCTTGTGTGTGCACGTGTTTTGCTTTTCCTCTTCTTTTCCTCCACATTGTTTTCATTCCACGGCACTGCAGGTGGTGAGCAGAGCCATCCTTGCCTTGGAGTATTCAGAAATACAGTATTACTGTGTGTGTGTGTGTGTGTGTGTGTGTCGTCTTCTTTTTTTTCTTCGTTTGCTCTCTCACCTGTCTTCCTTTTTGTCAAAGTATGCTTCTCTTCCACCTTCCTCTCTCTCCTGTCTGCCTCCTGGAGTGATGTATGGTGTGTGTGTGTGTTACCAGTTTTCTTCCCTCTGTGATGTGATCTCATTAAAATCTTCTATCTTTCTGGTTTTCACCTCTTACTGAGAATGGGAAGGTATCATTACAACTTACTGTCAGTGTGTGAATCCATGTATAGTTCATTCTTTGATTATTTTGTTTGAAAACTGAATTGGAAAAAACAAAAAAAACAAATTATTTTTAGTTTTTTCCATTTTAAAACCAGAACGGAAAAACAGATAAACAGGAAACAAAAAACAAGTCTCTGTTTTTGTTTTTCTGTTTTAAAACCAAAACGGAAAAATATTGATTCTGATATTTAAGGTGTCTGATTAGTGTAGCTTTGTGTGTTACACTTGATAAACTGGCAGCAGATACACTTGGGCGAGGGCGGTGCCTGATTAAATGTAATTAAGATGAGCTTAAACATCAACATAAGTGGGCTGTTAAGATTGCTTCAGTATCAAATTAATTGAGTGATTATTGTCAGTACATCCAATGGTACACAGCAAACAAGAACTGTTATTAGTTAAAGGTCCGGTGTGTAATATTTCTGAGGATCTATTGACAGAAATGATCCATAACTATGTTTCAGTTTTGTATAAAGAACTTTTATAATAAACCATTATGTATTTATTACCTTAGAATGAGACATTTATATGTACATAACCACGGGCACTTCCTACCATGGACGTCGCCACGTTGCATTGTCATATTTCTACAGTAGCTGAAAACGGACAAAAAGTGCTACAGAACATGTTTTGTCACGAAATTCTTCTTGTTCTACTTCTTGTTCTACTACTAGAATTTAGGCAGTGTGGACACTCATCACTATGTTGAATATGTACATTAGAAGATAAAGAAGTAGTACTAATATACTGAAGGGTTCTGCTAATAAGTTCTAAATAGGAGTAATATTTTTTACCGTTGGTGGATGAGAATGTAAGCCATAATATTACCTTGCTTTAACATGTTGTTTGGTTAGCTCAGTTGATAAGGTTCAGGGTTCATAACCAAAGGGTAGTGGGTTCAAATCTATCATTGGACAAGTTTTTTTCTCTCTGGAACAAATGGATTTTGCAGTGAATGTTTGAGATCACAGCATGGGCTGCAGTATTTTTATTTTAGTGTTTGATCCTCATCCATCAACTTAGGGACGCCTTTTCATTTCCCCGGTATCTCCAGGCAGATTACATTTCGGGGAATCACGTTTTCTGACGGCTCTTTCAGAGCAGTGTCAAGCAGGCTACAGACTCTTTTAGTGTCTTTCAGAATTTTTCAAAGTAAAAGCTCAGTTCAACTTCAAATAGAAGATTGAAATAAACAAGCTTTCTCGCCCTTTTATTTTGTAGGCAAAACTAATTTTAATGTTTGTATAAACATTATTTAATATGTGGTTTATAAAGGACTGTGGTGCAGCGACAGTGACAGTGTTCACACTCTTGGCTTACATTTTCCATGTCGCAATATGGTTTTACTGAATAATTAACGTGCAGTGTAGGCCACCACTCTGTGTGTGTTCCCTTGAGATACACAGATAATTTGTTTTTGTAAGAATATTATTACAAAAGCAAAGAGCTTTCAAATATGCCACTCATAATATACAGTTAGTAATTGATATTTAAAAACAAAAATGCATTTTAGCTTCTTTCTGGTATTCATTGGACAACTTATTTGTCTGCACGTCACACTGCCTGCATGTTTTTTTAAAGCTGATACCTGCCCATACTGAGTCTGCAGTTTGTCTGCAGTACAGTAATGCAGATTAACTTTCATGCTTCTGAGCTTTCTTTTTCCCCCACTTTATACGCAGGGTTTGACAATAATGGTGGCCCAATGGCCTGGGGCCAGTAAAAAGTAACGACAGGACATTCAAACTAGCAACTCACTGACCCGATTGGGCCAGTGCAAAAACATTAGCATTAATTAAAAATCAAATTAAAAAATGACGTTAGAAACTCAACATCCTGCAGTTGTTTTGCAGCTCTTGCTGCGCACCATTGGCAAATCAAGAGTTGTAGTGACGTGACGAGTGGTGGTCAAATGTTGTCTAATCTCAATCAAGCGGCAACCTCTGAGTCTGAAAGGTGAAACCATGGAGACGGAATTTAAACCTCCATTCTCTCAAATGGCCAACAGGGGGCGAGTCCGCTGGTTGCAAATAGAAGTCCGGTTCTATTAGAAATAATTGTAAAATATTGCTACTTCTCACCTGATATTTTACCTCCGTAAACACTTTCCTAATGAGTATGTGGTCTAAGTCGCTAGTTTCAAGTCTTCTTCAACACAGCATGATTCATTAAGTAAATAACGGTCCTATTTAGGGGAAAATAGACCATAAAGCAGAGTATGCTTTAGGGCGGGGACTACCTTGTGATTGACAAATTGCTACCATGGTGACCTGTCAGTCTGGATAGAGGCAACTCGTATCCGCTGCTCTATGTACATTTTTTTTATTAAATGGCTGTCAGCACATGTTTGAGTCTATTAATGTTTTTCTTCAAAGTAAATTGTTTTGTTTACTATTACCTTTCTGTTTTTTTTAAATAATTTTAACTGTGATTACATTTTAGTTTAGTTTTTTTATATTGCAAAAAAGTTTAACGTTGAGCTCTGAATATGTTCACTTATTTTGCCATACAATCATCCCTCTCATTTGTGAAGACTAATTCACTCTTAGATGGATGGATGCACACCATTCAGTTCTTTTTGAAACATGTGCTTTTCTTTTTTGTCTCTTTCCCACGCTATCTACTTATTCCATGCCTTGGTTTCGTTCTGTCTGTCACTCGCAGTGCTCACCAAGCCTTCCCACCTCCGTTTTTTTCTGAAATTGAATCATTTTCACTTTTACACTTGTGTGTGGTGGGGTAATTACAGGCTGTTAAACAGAGCATGCCCCCTTAAAACACACACACACTTTTTCTTCCTCTCTCCTCCTAGTGCAGCCGTTTGTGAAATTAAGTTCATTCCCCCTACAACTCTGCTGCCATCAAAGTCAGACCCCACCATAATGACTACTACTGCTACACATACACACATGCTGGCGGATGTGTAACAGACCTCAGCCTTAGCAGTCTGTCACTTTCTCTCTGCCTTTATCCTTCCATCATTCTTTTTCTCTTTATTTTCATTGCTGAAACCTTCTCAATCGCCCCTCTACCCCAACACACACCAGTAGATCTGCTGTCAGATAAAAGATTAGCCTTAGAGCATTTGAAGGGGGGGTAGGGAAAGGCTGACGAAAGAGAATCGAAAGGGATATTTTGAAGTGTACCCCAGATGCATCTTCCTGGGAAGGCGGAGTTTATTATGAATCCCTCACTGTCCTCAACCTCCTCTGTTGTGCAAAGGTTTTGAACCATTCTCGTTTGACAGTTTTTTTTGTCTCAGAGGAGAGAAGTAGAGCGCTGCATATAGCATTAGTTTGGTTATACCTCCAGTTTGGATGTTGGTGTTCTGGGCTTTGAATTAGTGTTTGCAGTAAATCCTTCACAGGTGCCATAGTGGTTGCTTTTATTTTTAAGTAAGCTCCAAGAGCATCTGAGCTGTAAGGCGTGTTCTTCTGATTAAAATTTACCCTGTGCTTCATATTCCTGTGTATGTGTGTAATGTGTAGATTAACCATACATGCAGGCACACATGTAGCCTACATACAGACGCAGGCACAAGAGAAACTTGTGCTTGTCGCCATTTTAGAGAAGCAATAGTTCCTCTTCATACACGTGGCTATCAACTACAAATCACAAAATTAAAGCAATGCACATGTACCGTGTCTGTAGTGATGTAAAACACAATAACACATGCTTCTAAAGCTGTCATTAGAGGTTAATTCCACCTGCCAGGCACACCGTTTCTCGTCATAGATAAGCCATACTCTTCCTCAGAGAGGTGGGAAAAGTTCAAGCCTTCATTTGCCGTGTGTTGTTTTATTTGTGCGTTTCTCCCGCTGCCGCCGGAGTGACAGACGTGTTGCTGCCATGGTAACCGTGGCCTTAGGAGGGAGGGAACAGGAGGAGACACGCTGATCGGCTGATTTGTTCTGTTTGATGATGGGATGGAAGGAATCATCTGAGGGATGTTCTCTGGTGCGGGCTGCTCTGATGTTTGTGCATTTACGCAGAAGGCTCTGCAGTGTGATTCTCTACCAAGGAAAAAAACACCTTTTAAAGGAATACTTTGACATTTTAGGGTACATACTTATTTGCTGTCTTCCTGAGAGTTAGATGAGAAGATCTATTAATTTCATCTTCAGGGCAGAGGTATATCCCAGATGCGTTAAGCCTAGCTAAGCATAAACCCTGTAACACACATTACCCAACACTCACCTTGTTTTATCCCTCTGGTGCTAAACATGTTCTAAAATGTGTTTCAAGCCACAGTATAGCTTGGAAAGTGGTACGTGCTACTAATGCGCAAGTGTTCATAATGCATAGTATGTGTCACTAATGCATTGTGACCATTATTTAGAAAAGCTTTTTCAGTTTTATGTACAAAAACATTGATGCAGGACAGTTTGTGTGATCTAGTTGGTGGCCACTGATAAGTTCCCATGGAACAGGTATCAAAAAGTAAGTAAGGCTCTGTGGTGTGTATGGAAAATCAGAGTCCTATATCTTTTTTTATTGGCACTCACATGAATTCATGTGAGTGCCATGCAAAGTTTTCAGGTAAAAACTGAAGCGAAACCTCAATGGTCCAAAGTTAATACTTGTCTTACTGTTGCTTTATAGACACGGAACAATTTACAGCTCTGATGTGATGACCAGGTTCATTACTATGTTACTCATGTAACAATACTATATTATTACTATTGTTACTCATCATGAATGACCATGTAAGAGCAAAACACACAAATGAAAAAAATATGTAGACATGTAGAGAATGATTACGGTCCTAAAACCAGGACCATTTTTGCTCACTAAAATTGGCCACTAATTATTACATCTGAGAGATAATAACCTGAACATACCTTCTTTGTCAAATGTCACCTGCTTGATCCCAGATAGCATGAAGGACTTTGATCACAAGACTCTGATATGGGATACTTCTCTATTTCTAGGCTCGAAAAATAAAAACTGGAGGAAGCTGCACCTCTCCTGTAGTCCGTCTACAGGTGGCAGTGTGGCTCCATGTCTCGGCACCTCTGATTGAAATTGACTTTGTCTTTTACTTTCTTTGTGTTTCTTATTTTTATCTCCCCTTCTCCCTCTGCCTTATGCTCTTGCTCATTCTTTTTCTGTCTCCCCTTAAGTGTTGTAGCTTCCCACCATCTCTCCATCTTTGTTCTTTCTGTTTAATTTTCACTTCTCTCCCTTTGTGTCAAACATCCATGCGGTTGCTGTGAGTCAGAGAGATGTAGGCTTTTTCCCCCCCACCCTGTAGTTCATTGCCCGAGGGCTCTGGAGGGTTAAGCAACCCAGAGGAAATAATTGCAGTAATAAAGAGCCGTGTAATACCCTCACAAATGAACGGATCATGTTTGAGCTTTGCTGGCTCCCTCCCACTCTGTTTTACAAATAAACTCGCTTTCTAAATGTAGCATCTGACATTTGGTGTAATGGTATATACTTTCCAGTGCCTACCACACAAATTAACAGTATAAACACTTTGAATTCTTGGTTATGTTTGTACCCTCCACTACCTGGTGTGTTGGAGCAGCACTGAACCGGTGCCACAGTGCTTCTCTATTTGTACAGTAACATAATGGAAGCAAACTACAACAAATATGATAAAACACAAAATAGGTGGTCTTAACTGCTAATTTGCACAGAAGCCTCTGCTTAAAAACAAGGCAGCAATTGACAAACTAGAGTAGTATATCATAACGGACCAAAGCAAGACTGTAGCAAACCTAAAGCCTCCATGTGCCAAACTGATAAGAATGAATGCTTTGCATGATGTGTGCATGTGTAAAAAGAAAGAGAAGGGAGGGGTGCTGAGGTGTACGTCATGGGTAATTTAATTTCTTAAAACGATGAGTGCTGAGGGCAGTGAAATAACCCAGCACTCCCAAAACAGTAATTTCTCGTTGTCCTACCCTTCACCGATCATTTAATCTTTTCCACCACCCTCCACTTTTCCCCTTCAAATCAGTGCTGTTATATAGGGCTGCATTTACTGATTGATGCTAATGTGTCAGCTTTAATTCTTGAGGTATTTTCCAAGTTAACGCCAAGCTTGGTTTCCCTCTTATTTGTGTAAATTTGATTGCTCTGGTGATTTAGTCCCCCCCTAAACAGTCAACGTGATGATCCACAGAGATAACAAACTTCAAATTTTCTGTTTCTCAGGTGTCTTGCTGTTGTCCTCTGTATTGTTTTATGTAGGTTATATGTTGACTATGATTATGCTTTGTCATAACATACATATTTTTGTGTTATTTTGTGCCTAAATTCGAATGCCTAGCAAAAAATTGTGTCTATCCACGTCTTTACATTGACTCGATATGTTATTATGCTGCCTCAAAAATTTGTATTAAGTTTGACATCTACACTCTAACAATTGCTTGGTGTGGCTTGTACTTTATTCACTACCATTAGAAGCTGTTAAAAAATAGTGGTTTATATCTTGAGTGCCAAGAAGGTAGCCCAGTCGCAATCTGATAGGCCTACAGTTTGAATTTTTAACATCTGTGTTACTTGCAAAGTCCTATGATCAAAAAAGCTCTTAAAGTTGTAGAATCGACAGGATAAAACTTTGAGCATCCTTGTCGATGAGGAGCAGAAAGAACCCAAGGGGATTCATAGGTCAAAGATGTAAAAATCTTGTCATTTCTGAAAATGATGATGTCTCAGAGAATAAGTTATACATATTTGAAAAGTTCAAGGAAAATTCGTTAGAGAAATAATAGCCAAATATTCAGAGGGAGTTATATATTTTACTTGACAAGAATATTACAGCGAGTGGGAGATGATGACATAAATCTGTATGTCCTGTAATAAGACTGTTATAGATAGGTAGATAGGTAGATAATTTTATCGTGTGTCCCAAAACAGAAATTGACAGAATTGACAGAAGTTCTCCTTCGAAAAGGCTCATTTAAAACACACAGTTAAAACGCACATTTTTAAAACCTACATAATAAACAACAGCTGTACAATGTCTATTTTTTGTTGATTAGAGTATAAAATATTTCTTGTAAAGGTTTTCATAATAGGTTAACCTTTTACTAAACTAATCACCTTGATTCCTCTCTGTCCGCAGGTATACCGTCCCACCTGAGCACGGCAAAAGGCTGGAGAGGCTGGCACAAGGTGAGGCCCTGATGCGTTTAATTCATTTGCATTTTTGCCTGTTTTAACCTTTAGTAAGGCACGTTAAGTGAAGGAACAAGTGCTTTAGACTGTTCAGCACACACCATGAAATCCTACTCATGCTGCACACTTAAACACACACACACTAGCATACAGCCACAGCGTACTTACTGGTTGTCTGTTGCACGTGAGAATAGAAAGTAGGAGTAGCACCTCTCAGTTGAACCCTGCCTCATTCCTCTTAAGCACAGCAAGCACAACACCGGGCCCTTTACCACTCACAAAAAAAACAACCTTTCTGGCTAACACAGTGGTCCTCACAGTTAACAGTGTGTAATCCGCTGTGGGCCACACATTGAAAAATCTTTTGCGTGTACTGAGTGGGTGAGAAACTTTTGATATCCCACTTTCTCACCACATACAAAAACATGGATTTCTTCTGTCACCTGGCTGTACTAAAATGGAGCTTGAGAAGGAAGAGCAGCTTGACGCACGTAGTGTGTGCAGTCAGTTATACTAAAAAGATCAGGAGGGCTGTAAATGCTGAATTTGAAGGAGAAGCTTGTTGAATTGAATCCAGCATCATCAACTGTGTGTTCTGCCGAATGAGTTGGAGGAAGCCCATACAGTGAAGTTGTTTATGGCACTGAGGAGCAAGCATTAGCTGTAGCTTGCTTGCTACATCTTCATATGTGTCACCGCCTAAGAGCATTGCAGATTATGTCTGAAGTGAAATAGTCTTTAACCACTCTGCCTTTAGTGTTTCTTCGGCCGTCTACTCATCACTCTGACATAAGATTTCTTAACGCACCCTCCCTTTTATTTCCATCGCTCCTGTTCTCTTCCTCCCATCACCTATTTGGATCAACGAGGATTAACTTGTGTATTGCGTTTCACTCTGAGTGGGGTATAAGATGAGGGGATGATGATCGAGAGTTTCCCAATCCAAACTCCATTATATAGACACACACTGTTTGTCCTTGTTGTTGTGAAGAGCTGAGAACAAATCAATAATCACCAATACATAGCCTCTTTGTCTTGTTGTTCTTCTATTGTACTCGAGTGGCTGGAATATGTAATACACTATGTGACAGAAAAGCACTGTCTTCAAATAACCCCCCCCCCAGCACTGCCTAGGCAATATTAAACACATGGTTTACAGTGCAGATGATGTTAAAACATGCTGTTCAAAGATTTAGCTATACCACAGCTGTCCAAGATTGTAGCTTGAACTATATAAAAGGACTTAATGTCAGGTATAACAAACAGCTTTATTTCATTTCATGTTGATTTGCCAGTAAGGCTACATCGACTACGTTTTGTTTTAAAACAGACCAGTGGTTTAGCTGCGTTTCAGAATTGATCTCAGTCTATATTAAAACAACTGAAAACGCACATATAGAGGCCATTCAGGTACACTTGGCATGAAGGCGATTGCCTATTCCACAATTGTAGAACATTTGGCGAAATAAGAAAGTACTACTATAGACAAAGAACAGCGGCAGAATGTTTTTTTGCATGGACCAAAAACGCGGGGGAACTGTAAAAATAACACGTGTGTCCACAGCGACTGGCGGTGGAAAACACCTAAATACGGTGACATGCACAGCACAAGTGGTTAAGTGTTATTTGCACAGTACAAAATAATTAAACAAAAATACCAAACATAAACACCTGTCAGCAGCATTGTGTTTTTGCTTTGCATAACTGATAAGACTCAATCAGGGAGCCAAATGTGAGTGGCTGCGTAATCGCTTTTAAAGTTGTCCGTTTTTGTCTGTCCTCACTAAAACACTACCCCGGTGTTTCAAAACAAAAATGGGGTCGGCAGCGTTTTCAAGCTTCTCCTTTTTAGGTCTTCGAATTTGCTGTTTTAGTCTGGAAAGCAGGTGCAAACGTAGCAAAATGTCTCCATTTTAAAATGAAGCCTTAGTCATGAAAGCCACTATGTCAGTTGTTAGTTACACCTTGTTATTCTAAATCCTAATCGGGACAGACCGTAAAGAGTGGCTGATCAGTTTAATCCGTATTAAAAAGAAGCACTGCTTGGATAAAGTAGATACTTTTTGACAGTTGACATTAGTAACAATAATAATGGCTGCTTTCTATTTAGTTGTCTCACAGACCTCTTGTTGTTCATGTGGACTTGAAGGCCAGCCTAAATGGAATAGAGCCGTAATTAGTGTTATTAACTTCCATTTGTGCTTTTCAAAGGCCTGCTGTAAGAAAGGCCTTTCATATTGACAGCTTATGTCACAGTACACAAAACAATCTTTGCTGATGAAGAATCATCTGACAGTTATTGTTAAATGGCCATGAATATCGAAGTCCTGTGCACTGAATGCAAGTATGCATGCATTATTTCTCATGTGCACTGATGCTGCTATGATGGGCCCTGTTTATCCTTTTAGTATTGTTTCAGTATTGAAATTTAACAGATAATCTTCCTGAGCTGATTGGGACAAGTATTTCTTATTATTTTAAGCTAATCAACAGTTCTGAATCTCTAGTAATCATAACAAGTACCCAACGTTTTTACCAACGTTTCCTTGGTAAATGCAGCACAAAATACATTCAAGATGAAGTTAGTTTTGTGGAGTACATCATGTTTTCTTTTACACTAATGGAGATTTTCAGCTAGGTTGTTGAAAATTAAATGGAACTAAAACTAAATAGATTTGAAAAGAGATGCAAAAAGGTTCCAATTTGATTGTGAATTAAATAATGCATTCATAGATTAGATGAAATGCGATCTAACCCTAACCTTAAAATAAATACTGCAGACAGTCTTATCACTCGTCAAGTTGGCACTGAGCTTTCAGTCACAGTCAAATTGCAGCCTTCCTTTCCCTTTTCATGTAACCAGCTGGCAGTAGGAGAAAAGCAATGCCAATGTTATTTAACAAGCACCCACTGACCTATCAAAGCCATCGTCAGCACAGGTAGCCAACTGTTTACGAGGTCCTTAAAAGACAGTTACGAGCATAGCAGGAGTGCCAAATGGGGTTGGGACAACGGTCTTGTTACTTGAAAACTCCTCTCCAAACATTTGACACAGCGACAGCCGTTGCTCTTATCGCTCCTCATCTCCGCATTATTTCAGTCATGGCTTCACATCTATTGGGTGGTGGGCCTGGGAGGGGACGGGATGTAAGATTGGAGGCAGAAACTTAATTTCCAAACTCAAAAGGACAGAATGAAGCCTTTAAGTTAATATTACCCCGCGGAGAGCTCAGAGAGCCAGCTGCATTTTAATGGGGATTAATACCCGGCCTCTGTCGGCACATTATTCACCTTTATCAGCTCAAACAAGCAGGCAGGCGATGAGAGAATAGGGGGCCTCTCTCCCTCTCTTGCTTTGGAGGGTGGAACAGAGGCTGAAACAAAGCAGTGAAAATGAAGGATGAAATGGCTGCCGATTATACTGTCAGTCACATTAAAGTTTCACTGGGTGGAGGCTTGGATGGACCCCCCTTTGAGGCACTGGCGGGCACAGACAGTAAAGAGCGGGAGAGTGAGTGACGGAGGAGAAATTCTTGCTTTTGATTATGCAGAGGCCGACAGAGAGAGTCTCTCTGACTCCAAGAACAAAAGTGAGCCTTTGTTTTAGGGAGAGAGAGATGGGGCTTTGAAAATCCAAAATGTCAGAGGGGTATATTATGATCTCAAAACATTCTATGTTGTTAAGGAAGTGGGGTGGATGTTTTGTAACACAAAGGTAACATTGCTAAGTTTCTGGAATGCAAGTGCACCTTTAAATGTTACATTTACATTTATTCATTTTAACTGACGCTTTTATCCAAAGGGACTTAAAAATGTTATATATGTCAGTGATCAGGAGCAACTAGGGGTTAAATGTCTTGCTCAGAGACACAATGGTGTCTCAAGGTCGATTCGGACCCAGGTCTCTCACACCAAAGTCTTATCCAGAGTGTTATCCACTGCTCCATCACCACCCTTTTGTGTTTGTAGTAGTTGAAATCACACATTTGCACAATATACAATTTGTGTGGTTTTTGTAACGTTTTTCTACATCAACAATTACATGTGTTTTTATTAGCGTCTAAAAAATACTGTGAAACGGACAAGTCTCCTATAAAATGAAACACTCCTATAAGGGCTGGGCAATAAAACAATAACGGTAATTATCGCAATAGAATTTTCCTCAATAAAAATATAACAAATGTTCTATATATCGTCAATAAATGTTTGATTTAATTCATTAGAATCACGAGTGAACTAGCACTTAATTTTTCTATTAAGATGTTTATTTTGTTGAGGAAAAAAGGACTTAAAAAAGATTTACCAATCATATTTTTTGAAAAAAAAAATTGTCATAATAGTTTTGAATGTTGTACCTCTGATTTGTAAAGAGATCTGCTGTTTGGCATTAAGTGTTTGTCATGTTGAGACCATAAAGTCATAAAGTATAGTTTAACCACACAATTAACTGGCCCTTCCATTTTCATTTAGGGGCAAAAATGAGCATTTAAACTTGAAGGAATAATGATTTGACATTTTTATTTTATAATAATTATCAACATTGAATGATATGATTTTTTTTTATCGTGATAACATTTTTCGCCCAGCCCTAACTCCTATATTGGCACTGTTAACCATGTCAGACATCAGATACTCCGCAACACTATCACTTGCTACCGATCTATTGCTGGAACCCAGTATCATGCCAATGCGTGTAATATACATACTGGTCCACCGTGGCAGTGTCACGTTTTGCCTTGCCTAGGCATTTTAATGCCAGGTTATCGACGCGTTCTCATTACGAGGTCTAGTTAGCGATAATATGCCATGACCGGTTGACTTTTTTTTCTGAATGGAGTTTGGATTGATTAGGTCTCTGCTGTGCTAACCTGTTCGCAGTAAAGTACAATAGCTGGAAGAAAGTAACAGACACTTATTTTCAGCTGGTAAATGGCGCAGCTGTAGCAGCCGACCAGCCACCAGCATGTCCTCCGCACCGCCTGGCAGGAAATCACGTCTCTCCACGTCTTTGCATTGATTTTGGATGTAATTTTGCTTTTGCCCAACACTCGCTTCATGTTTGGTCTGAAAGCACAGTAAGACCAAGAGCCAATGAAGAAACAGTTGACTTTATGCTTATTGTTGTTATTACGCAGCTGTCTCAGGGAGGAAGGGAGTACAAACCCAACTGTCCTAAGATGTAGGACAGTCAGATAAGAAACCAACAAGCGAGCTACTTTCCCCATAAGAGCTACTTTCACCTAGCTGCACCATACTAAAGCATTAAGCACCACACAGTGAGACGTTTGCCCACATCAGTAAGGCATAACATGGGACAGTAAACACAGTAAAACATAACATATTCGTCACACTTTATACAAAAGTTCTATTTAGGCTATAATTGATTAACTGTTTTCATATATTAAAATTTTGCTTCACAGTAAATAAGCCTATGTTCACACTGTAGACCTTAATGCTCAATTCTGATTCATTGCTGAGATCTGATTCTGTTTTGTGGCCCATATCAAACTCCACTGTGAACTAACCATGGCCTGAACGTGACCAGCATGCACAAAAGAATAATATGATGTCACGTGCTGCAGTCTATCATTATGGAAGTAAACATGAAAGCCACAGAGGTTAGCTTATACTTGCTAAACCTCCCGGTTTTTCATTAGCATCTCCCGGTTTTCTCCAGGGGTCATAATTCTTTTGATTTCTTCAGATTAGATTCCATGTGACTGGGGCTTTTCACATTGTTCAGATCTGAGTCACATATGAGCAAAAAAAAAAATCAGATTTCGGTTACTTTAGCCTGCAGTCTGAAGACAGCCTAAATATGACCGTGGTTAAGACAATTGGTAGCCTCTGGCTTCCAATCATTTTAGTGCTGCTGCTGCTTAAAACTAATAGCACAATGTGTATACACACAATTTTCTGCAGTTCCAATCTTTAGGCAAAGGTTTTCTCTTTGGTCGTGCGTGCCATAATTCAATCCAACCTGGAGGCACACAAACAATGCATTTACATGCACTGCGGGAACGTGATTATTCCACAGTTTGGGCAGTAAATGATTTCACGGCCATTAAACAGGAAATCGGATTTCCTTTTCCAGGTTGCGGGAATAACAATATAGTCCACACAGCTAAATTTCTGTTGGAGAAATCAATTTAATTGCCGATGCTTAGCAGGAATTCTTTAAATACTCACATACCGACTAAGAGCTCTTCTAAAACTGCCAAAAAAACCTCATAAAAGCGGCATCAAAGTTTTCCAATATCTTACATTAGAACCATTAAAAACAATGCAAGTCAAAATACATTTCAGAATATTCCAACTCATATATGAAAACCACATGCACAGTGAAATGCTATATATACGACGCACATATATTTGTTGTCGTAGAGCCTATGGTGTTTTATCTGTATAGTTTTTCATGATTTAATAAGACAATTTGGAGTTTCATTGGCTTGCCCCCCCCCCTACAGGCTTCTTCCCGGGCAGCTCCCAAGGCTGCGACGCTTTCCTTCGCCACAAGATGACGCTGATATCTCCATCCATCCTGAAGAAATATGGCATTCCCTTTGACAGGGTGAGTGACAACAGTTCCATGTTGCATGGCAGTAAAGGACATTTTATTGGTCGCCATGAGAAAATAGTGTTGAGTAATGGACTTGCTGCTTGCTGATAACACTTGCAGGTCTTGCGTAAATGGCCGCAGAGGTTGGGTTATTTTGAATGACGAATGACAACACAAACATCACCGCTACGGGTTGTAGTAATGATACAGTATGAGTGATGATGCTCTGTATTGCCTGTCATAGGAAATTAATTGGCTTTCTATTTTTGTTCTGTTCAGTAGGCAATGTAAATCTTCACAGTTCAAAAATTAATGGAAGAAAAAAAAATGTGGCACAGAGCAGGCTTACAAAGTTCTCCACTGTCAGCAGATGGTTTCCCCCCCACCCTATTTCACTCCCCCCTCAGGACGTCATTATCACAGTGAACATGTTATTTGTTACACACCTACAGTACCTCTCTCGATTCATGTGTAAAAATAAAACCATCTTCTTGCGTTCTTGCAAGTGCAAAAAGGGACGTTTGATTTCTGAACCACTGCCTTTAGTTGAGAAGTTTATCTCCCACTCTCAGCCTCTACCCCTGTTTCTCCCCTCATGCCTGTCACCTTGTCTGGCTTGATGTGTCTCTTGATTGCCTGGATCCAGGCTTCATAAAGAAGTTGAGATCCACAGCCAGACGTACAGGGCTTAAGTTTTGGGGCAACACATTAAAAAAGAATGTGCTTAACTTGTCCTCACATTTCTTAACATTCTCAGAATAACACTGAGCTCATGGGAAGACACTCAACACTCGGCACAGCAGTCATGTTAGGCTGAATTAATTTTGCTCGCAAGTCAAAAAAGTTTAGAGGAAAGTTGTTTCTGAGGAGTTGAACTCCTTAAAACTGAATGACAATTGTCGTGGATGTGAGACTCATGAGTAGTAATAGAATATATTTTAGAATTAGATCATACAATTCGTCCAAAGCTCAGAAAATTCTGATATAGTTATAATTGAAAACAACACGCCATAAATAAGAAAAAAGCAAAGCGGGTATATACACATAGATACCTGATCATTTCAGCACTCAGACTTAGTACTAAGTGAATAAAAGTGAGAAGTCTAAATTACAACATTTGGAGGATATGCAAATGATCACTTAGTGAAGGCAGGGTTGGAAAGAAAAGTGCAGGCCTTAATGCTCAATTCAGATTTTTTTTTCCCAGAGCCAATTTTTTTTTGTTTGACAGTTCACATTATTGTTTAAATGTGGCCCATATCAGACTCCAGTGTTAACTGTCTACGGCCAGAAAGTGGCCCGCATGCTAACCTAGTTAGGAGACTCCCGTTTTTCATTGTCCTCTCACGGGTCACATTTCTCCCGAATCGTGAAAAGTGTTCAGAACTTTATGTTCATATCATTACGGTTTCTGGCTCTGTACAATGCATCTGCCCCACAACTCACTCCCCCCCTCTCTCTCCACTGTGTCCACTCGGACAAATAGCATGCATGTAACTCAACAGAGAGCTTGCGGTCTGGTGGATTTCAGGTGTAAGAAAGGGAATTTGTGAGCAGGTGGTAGAGGAGGAGGAGGAGAGCCACATGTATAATAATGCTTTTTTTAATAAGCTTTTTCATTCACCGCGGCTCCGTCTGCAGCAGGACTGTGACAACAGCCGCTCTAGAGTGTTGTCAAAGTCGCATCAATTCCGAGTGTCCAGAGGTCGCATTTAAAAGATCCATGGAAGTGGATCCATGTGACTTGGCCATATTGCCCTCCATTCTGAACGTAGCCTAAGAAAGCTCAAGCTAAATATTCTGTCTAAAAGTTTTTTTCATATGATCTTTACCATTAAACTCAAAAGGGTTTTGTTTTCTTATTAAACACATGAAAATGAAAGCTTGAGAAATAAGAGTCTCCCAGTCAGAAGGCATTTAATAATGTCCTTGATGAGAGACCAAATACTTATTTAAACAGCTTGTTTATGACATGTGTTGTTGTGCAGTGGACATGCAGCTCGGGATTTTTTGAGTCTTCAGATGAATTTGATGGCGATTCAGTTGGCACTAGGTTAATAATAGCAATATGTTAAAATGAGGACTGGTCAGCTTGAGATGTGTTGCTATATAATAGTTTAAAATATGTACCATGTTGTGCATGTGTATATTGTGCATATTAAATCATATAAAGTCAGTGCATACCAAGAAAGCCATTCAGAGTTTTGGTTGCTGGATGTACTCGGAAGTTCAGTGAGGACAGAGAAGTTTGTTATTGCCAAAATATAAATAAGTGAAGAACATTAGCTTGAAGTGAAGCCAGAGAAAAGAACTAATTAATATGAAACAGTCGATATAGACGGATGGTTTCTGTGAGAAGATGAGATACGCTCAACTGTTCCCTGGGAAAAGACTTGCTGACCGACCGCCCTGACCAGTACATGGCCGATACACAACAATACAAAAAGCAAATCTTTCATCTGAGAATGTTTTAAGTGTTTTTGCGTAGGGATGACAGAGTGTGTCATCAATCTGTGACCAAAAGTATTTAAAACAAACTTAACCATATCATTAAGTCATATATGCTTTCTATGTATAATATTAATAATTAAGTATGATGATGTGTGTGTGATGACTTACGTTTTCTGTGGGTTTTTCCATGGAGAGAGACTGTACAGGAACATCATGATGACCTAGAAGGAATGAAAAAGACGTTTAGCCCAAAATCTAGATAGTCAAGGCCAGATGTAAAGACATATGAGTGTGTTTTGACAACATCTGTGGGAAAGTACCACATTTGCCAAAAAGCACCAAGAAGTTAATAGATGAGAGACCAGAGGGGCGGTTTAGCTAGGAGGTTGTTTGCTGGCATTCACATTTTGTATAAAACAGAAATAGAGTGGGCAATAAGCTCAGTTCCTTTCTGACTGCAGTTATTTTGAATTGGAGAAACCTTGAAAGAAAATTCACAACAGCAATTTATTTATTTTTTTATTTTCAGGAATAACATTAATAAGTTTGTAAATCTTTTTCTGTTTTTTTTCTCTATGAACAGATAACTCAGAATGAAGGGGAGTTTATGATCACCTTTCCTTATGGATACCATGCTGGCTTCAACCATGGCTTCAACTGCGCAGAGTCCACAAACTTTGCCACCCTGCGCTGGGTGGACTATGGCAAGATGGCTACCCAGGTAAGATGACTTACAGACAACTTAAACTTACAGCATACATATTCAGTCCTTTAACAATGACATGAAGTCAGTGTAACAGAGATAACAGAGATAAATTCCATGTAGCAAACATGGAACATAAACATTTAACAGATCTGTAGGAATGATCTGGGAAAGAGGGGAGACCTTTCTGAAGTCACTAGTAAGGATGTTTATAATGGATGAAAGTCCTGTTCTTGGCTGTGCATATTTTTAGGCTGTTACTAATATTTATGTGGGCCTGTTTAAGGCAATGTGAGCACTATGCAGCTAAATACCAGTTTTATTTTCTAAATTGTAGTAAACTATAAGCTTCACCTTCACTTATTAATATTAATATTGTTATCACACAAACACTGCGGGCAAATGTAGACATTCCACTTGAAGAGGTTTGATCCGATGTGTGATTCAGCAGCAGCTTTGCAGCCTTCCTGCTCCGGCTGTTGGGTTGTCTGAAGGGATGTGGTAACGGATCATATCGAAATATAAAAAGCTACGTCTGGTTGTCTGCTGCACACGGCTAGTGACTGTCACTAACTGCTCCCTCACATCCTTCCATTGATGCAAACTGCCGCTTTGCCTGTGGGCTGCTGAGCATGAAATTGACAGGGCATGGGTTGGTTGTGGACGGAAGCACAACTACTATGTCCTCTGGAACGACCAACCCTCTTGTCTCTTCTCTAAACATCCCACTTCATTTTCCTGTTCAGTTCCCCCTCTCTTCCTTTGTGTGTGAATGTTCACTTATATGCGCGTGTGCCCCCTTTTTTTCTTGCTTTCTCTCTACTTGGCTGCATGTCAGATTTATGAGGTGCCAGTTTGCAGAAGTACAGTTCCCTCCCTTCTCCCTCTTTCTCATTTTCGTCCTTCCTACTTACCCATGTGGCCACTTGTAATTTAAGAACCAGCAGTCCAAGCTTCAGCAGTCTTCCCTCCACCCAGCCCGGTGCTCGAGGGAGCATCTCCACTACACTTGTCTCAGCCTGATAAAGAAGATTGGTCTACTCTGCACTGCTAATCCGGGTTGACAAATCGACAACACAGCACCACACACAGTCAGACAATTGGGAAAGAGAACAGCTCCTCCTACCAGACAGGCTCTTTCTGCCAGTTTCTCTCTTTGTCCCTCTTTCTCTTTGTCTTTCACACCGATGTTCACACCGATGTTTTCATTCCCTTGTGCTCGTGTGGTGGCATAGTAGTTACTGAAATTGTCCCATACAACAGCAGTTGTTCTGTATGTCCTCCAGCAAGACCCTCACTCTGAGTCTCATTCTGAGTGCGAAGGTACACTGAACGCCCCTTCACTGGTGTGGCAGTCAAAAATTACCTGTGAGAGTTTTTTATTCTTCCTACTGCCCCTGTTTTATTTCTTCTCTTCCCTATTAAAAAGCGGGCCCTTAAAGTACTTTAAATGTGTTGAATCATTTGGAGCATCTTGGACTACCATACAGAAAAATTGTAGCAAAAAAGATCACACTAAATGATCTGGTTTTTGGCTGTGACCCTCCTCTATGTGCTCATTAGTTGAAGGCCGCAGCATTTGCCATCTTAGCAACTTGAAGAACCTTTTTTGGCCATGGTTTTAGTTCTCCAGGATGAGTAGTTACTGCAGACACATCTAGATAGTGTATTGGTATGACCAGTAGCTTATACTGGATAATGTTATTTAAAGTTAGCAAACTTTAGCCAGATATTGTTTTGTAATTGTGTCAGTTCGCTGGTGTTAGGACATTTTCTCCATGCATTTACTGTTATGCTGCAATTGTAACTTGTCTGCTTCAACTTTAACTGTTCATTGTATAGTTAAAGTAACATAGGTTAGGTAATGTAATTTGTGTTTTATAAATACAGTAGTTTTGTAAAGCTTACCCACACCAACAAGTTGCTTGGAAAATACTGAAGTCTCATTCTCTCTTGGTCTTTAACTTAACCCACCCCCCCATCTCTCACTCTCTCTCACTCTCTCTTCTCTCTGTCTTTGGCTTAAGCAGTCATCTGTTAACTCGTTTGACTGGCTACCCCCCGCCTCCCCACCCCCCCACAAAGCTTTATTCTGTCAGCACCATACACGACAGTGAGCAATGGGACTCTGGATGGAGTTTGTCACTGTTTGGGGGCTGCCAGCCCACAACAGAGAGAAAGAGAGAGTGAGGTTTGGCTTGCTTCATGTCTCAGTCTTCTTAAATACAAGCTCCCCAACTGCTGAACCATCTGTCCGACTTAATAAGAGAACACATACCTGCGGTCAAAGCAGGCCTACTGTCGGCAGTCCTTGCGTGCTGTGTGTGTATGTACTTATACTTCCATTATTTCAGACATTGCAGTTTTAATTAACTTTCTCCTCAACCTTTCTTGATATGCACACCTAGTGCCTGGTGCCTGGCGTTTCATTTTCTTTTTCATCTGTCCACATAACATCCCAGTCACAATAGATGCCAGGGACCTTGTTTAATTTGAACAACTTTCTAATCTGGTCACCAAGTGTCATCCAGTGCTCAGAAAAACTCTGCTAAACTGTTTTATTATGGAATAAACAGCAACATAACTTAGCACAAGCCATTGCTCTAACAGCCAGTGATTTACATACTGTAGCTGTAATCTTTTGGCAAGTTTGGTCAACAACAGCTCAGCAGTGAGCCCACTGAAGCACTGAACATGGCAAAAAGGATCTTGCAAATTATTTCTGAAAATAGTTGCTAGGAGGTGTCTGCTGCTGCTGCACCATTATGTCGCTGAATGTTAACAGTTTCAGTGTTCTGGGTCTGTAGTATTCTCAGTGAAAGCCTCTCTCTGTTCGTTTGGTGCTCAGTCACACTTTGCTGCTGTTCCCCCAGGTTTCCACGGTGATTTTTCTGTCTGGGAGAGGAGCAGAAATCATCCTCCCAGTTCCCAGACTAAATCACATCACTTTGTCATCTTGCAACTGAATTGCAGAGGACTCACTCTGTCTTTTTTTATATTTGTTTGCAGACTTGTCTTGTTTTGTTGAGCTCAGACATGCTGGACATACTGATTTTTTTTATTAGACTTTGTTTATGTGTTGACTTATGCCCATGATAACCAATGAACAAAATGCATTCTTTTAGCTGTGTGGTAGGCTTACTGCCTTATTAAAGTGATAAAAGAGTATGACTGCCCTTGTAGCAAACACAGCTTAGAGCAGTTAGACTGAACTATATTTTTATATTTGATGAAGACCACGGAGAGATGATTATTTGCCACATAACCTAGCATTCGAAAATCATTCACACTAGTCATATTTGTTGTCATCATCTCGGAGTTTCATAGACTTTTGTTATCACATTAGATACCTGTGATTTCATACTGTTGGTGTTTGTAAGATGAGCAACAGCCCAAATGCAGCCTTTGCCACATCGAACCCCTGTACTGATATTAAATTTGCAATTTCTAAATTAAAATTGTCACTGAGAACAGGCCCCAATGAACCTACTTGAATTTCTAACAACAGCGCAATAACATGATAAACACAGAGATTTCACTGTGTCTCGATGTTGGTGAAAGTTGCGTTTCTGGGAAGGGACTAACTTTTTAAGTTCATTTACAACTTTTGCAGTTGGCTAGTGCTTATCTGAAGGATGAACGCTTAAAATCCCTTCAGTTTCAAGGCAAGCTTTGTAATTCACAGCCCACCCTGCCACCAGTCACTGCCATTAGATGGGCAGCCATATTGTGGGGGATTAGTGGGTACTGTTTTATTACAGGTGACATTTACAATGACAGGTGCAGCAGTACAGTGCTGTGTATATACAGTTTGTTCTGCACACAGTCTGGTCTACAGTTGTGAAAGCCATACACTACTTGCAACTTAACATATCCACAATGCTTACTAGTTTTTCAAATCTCCCCCTTTCTTTTCAGCAAAGTAGCTGTTGTTGAATGGGGATTTGTGTATTAGGAGATAAAGAAGGGAACAAATTAAGTTGGAGGGTGAGGAAAAATGAGAGCAATTTAGTCATTATTTACTTGGTCAGCATTTTTTCACCTGTATACATCTCAGTGAAAAAAGCTTAGAAACATTTGTGGAACAGACACAGGCAAACAAGGCTTCAGATAAGCTTTTGTCTCATTTCACAGTAGGTCTTAATAGGATAAGCAGCTGGATGATATACAGCCCTGCTGTGTAGTATATTCAGCCTTATGCATCTTTACCATTTTTAATTACCTCTCCAACCATTCTTCATTCTTAGAATCATCTTTCATGTTATTACTGTCCTCATCTGCGATGGTGTGATCTAAGCAGGCATAAAGAATTTTGGATAATCAACATTTTCCAGCTTCTGTGGGTCGGGTCACGGAGGTCAGACTAAAGCCCTGTTTTTTATTACTACTTGGCACATCCATTGAGTCCATGGAGAGTCCCCAGGCTCTAGGTTTTCTGTGCTCTCCAACAATTTAGCTTCATTAGGAGCCCAAGTATACTTCAGGGCTCATTGACTGCCTGCCTCAGGGTGAGTTTTTGTTTTCCCAGATCTTGTGCATCTCCAAATCTGTTTCCCTCCTCTAATTAAGTTTTTATATGATAATAAAGTGGATCTCGTCCTGGCCCTTGAGGTTGGAAACAATCTCCATAACCTCTTTAATAGTTTCATAAAAATAAAATGAGCCTTTAAATCCTTTTTACAAATAATAATAGCGCATTTTCTCTGATAAAATTGGAGTAATACTTACCTAGTGTTCTATTGGGTTAGTAGTTTCCTGGCATGTTGATGTTTTTACTAAAGGTTTCATGATGGTAACAATCAACTGTACCCATGCTTACTTGCCCCCCCTCTGCCCTCCCACTTTCTGCTCCAACACGCTCTGCCATATTTTAATGTTTCCGTCTGTCAAGTGGTGTCTAGATGAGATGTTGGCTGGATATTGTTTTGCTGTGGAGGGTGAGCTGCTATGTTTCCAGTAATTGAACACAAGGCTCTCAATACAGCTCAGGAAATAATAGGGCCAGAATGTAATACACCAAGCAAGGCACAAAAGAAAATATTTTCATCTCTCTCTCCTCCTCCTCCTCCTCCTCCATCTTTTGTTTGTTTAATCTCCCTGCCTTTTTTCCCCTCATTCCCAAACTTGCTGCTGTACCTGCCATTTTCTACTCACTTATATTCAGCATCGTGGTTTCATTTAACAACTCTGCCACTCTACAGCTCCTCTCTTCTCGGGTCAGCAGAATGAATCATTGACCTGTAGTGACATTATGAGAGGTTTGTGGAGTCATCTTGAGGTGCGAGTGATTAGATTGATTTAGCTGACGCTTTTATCCAAAGTTACTTACAATAACTGCATTCAACCAAGTATCAACTTCATCAAATTTGCTCAACTGCATCAAATCCTACAATAAGATAAATAACAAATCATAAAAGATAGAAACATTTTTTTTATATATTTATTTATTTAGACCTATTTATTTGTATGAGCCAAGGTGCAGTCTGAAGTTTTCAGTCTGCAGTGGAAGATGTGTAAAGTTTCTGCTGTCATGATGTTGATGGGGGGGCTCTATCCACCATAGTTGGAGGGTGAGGAAAAATGACGTGTCGGTTTTACCTCTACTGCGCATGCATCATAGTAGTGAGGCATGTGTAGTAGAAGTATAACCGGTCTGAAAAAACGCTTTTTAGACCTTATTTTGGGTCAAAGTTGTCAAACTTTTTCAGCGATTTTTATTAGATTTTACTGCAGATTCTGTTCATGTAGTTTTGATGTCAAAGTGACCAGTAAAAATGCTCTCTCTCCATTAATTCAGATAGGAGCCTGGTCTTGTTAGTCCGAAATAGCTGCCCGGAGGCGTTGCCAAGGTGGCTGCCGAGTGGCTAAGTTGCCAATGAGGACTTTGGTAGAGCGTAGTGAATGGTCTGGGGGGTTTTGACCCTTGATCAAGATGAGGAAAAACTCCCCTTTAATGGGGAAAAATGGAAAAGCAACAGAGGGAGAGGGATCCCTCATCCCTCTCTCAGGATGTACTGACATGCAATAGATGTTACCTCTGAACAATCTCTGCATTACCGCCTCTACCATATAGGTCTGTGTACTTTGCAGCCAACGGATTTTCATTTTGAAGCGAAAAAAAACAAAAACGGCCCGTTTCCCAATTACCATTAGTAAATAGGGAAACAAAAAACGGGAAACAAACTGTTTTTCGTATTGATATTAAAAAGAGGAAAATTTTCTTACCATCTACTTCCTGTGACTATAATCCACAAAATAAATAATAACAATAATAATAATATAATTTCCATACTGCATATACTTTGTGTTAACAGCCTATTTTGAAAACCTTTTTGAATCCAACGTTTTATTGTATGTTGTGCTCGTATCGTGTACAGTAAAGACTTCATAGCCTCTTTTCAGGCAAGACTCTGCAGCACTTTCTGTTTGTAATGTGAGAAACGTGAGAGTAAAGTCGCTAACCCTGCTTGTCAGCTCACCTTTACCATAAAGGCTTAAATACATGTGCACACAAATTTAGATGCGTCTAGCTAAATCGCATTCTCACAAATGAGTGAAAATGAATACACTCAAATTGGACTGTGGCAGGCCGCCATAGTCTCTGTGAAAAAAGGTACCACATTAACCTTGCCATATTTTACTCACTACCATATTTTAGTTTCTTTGTTGCAAATTTAAAACCCCATGGGACACCAAACAAAGGCCACTCCACTGTACACTGATGTGTGTGTTGTGTTTTTCTAATTGGGTCCTTAAAACCAACAGAGATGGAGATTGCAGTGATGTATCATTTAAACATTTTCAGCCCAGTTGCTGCCTCTTAGCTTTTTGCTTTAAAGGTCCAGTGTTAAATATTTCTGAGGATGTATTGACAGAAATGCAATATAAGATCCATAACCATGTTTTCGGTGGTGTATAAAGACTTTACATAATAAACATTATGTTTTTATTACCTTAGATTGAGACATTTCTAGATAACGTGTTGCATTGTCATGTTTCTACAGTAGCTGAAAATGGACAAACAGCGCTACAGAGCATGTTTTGTCACTACATTCTTCTTGTTCTACCTCTGGTAGAATTCAGGTAGCGTAGACACTCTTCACCATGTTGTATACGTACATTAGAAGAAGTAGCATTAGTTATATTATTAGAGCAATATTTTTACCATTAGATGGTGGGTAGGAATACAAGACATAATATTGACCTCTATCAACATGGTGTTTGCTTAGCTCAGATTTTAAAGTGCAGGTCTCATACCCCGAGGTTTGAGAGTTCAAGCCCGCCTTGGGTCAACTTTTTTTCCATCTCACTTGATTCAGCAACTGTTTCTCACATTACAGCATGTGCAGCAGTGTATGTGTTTCAGTGTTTGATCTGCATCCACCAACCTATGCACACTTTATCATTTTTCTGTATCTCCAGGTGGAAAGATTTAGGGGAATCACGTTTTCTGATGGCTCTTTCAGAGGTGTGTCAAGTAGGCAGCAGACTCTTTTAATGTTTCAAAGTTTTTTTTAATTCAAATTAAAAGCTCAGTTCAACTCAGTACCATATTACAGTATACAAACTTCTTGCCCTTTTATTTTGTAGGCGAAACCCATGTTTGTATAAACTTTACCTACACCGAATAAAATTGGCCTTTTATTGTGGCCAGCCTAAGGCACACCTGTGCAATACCCATGCTGTCTGATCAGCATCTTGATATGCCACAACTTTGAGGTGGATGGATTATCTCAAAGGAGAAATGCTCACTAACACAGATTTTAACAGATTTGTGAACAATATTTGGGAGAAATAGGCCTTTTGTGTACATAGAGAAAGTCTTAAATCTTTGAGTTCAGCTCATGATTAATGGCAAAAACAAAAGTGTTGCTTGTTGTTTATAATTTTGTTCAGTGTATAATGTAGTTTATTATGGACTGGGGTGCAAAAACACTGACAGTGTTAAACACTCTTGGCTTACATTTTCCATGTTATCTGTCAGTGGCCAAGTTGCAATAACATGGTTTTACTAAATAATTAAGTAAATATAATTTCTTAACAAAAATACCTAAAGGAACCTCATTTCATGACTGGCTACTCTCAGAAGAGACACCTTTTTTGATGTGTCAGCCACTGTAGCTGTCCTACACTCTTTGAAAGGGTAGGGGGCAGTGGTAGACTAGAAAGTTAGTTGCAATTCACAACCTCACAACTAGATGCCACTAAATTGTACACACTGAACCTTTAAAAGTGTCCAAATGCTGCATTTTAAACTAAGCACATGTGTTTTTTCTGTTTTTTTTCTGTATCAAATTGTAGTGAACCAAATAACAACAGTAGCTACTTTTGGTGCATACTAACGGTTTGGTGACAGGTGTTGTTGATTAGCTAATGAACCTGACTATATTTGCCTGCCATACACACAGTGCTCTTTTCACTCCACACTGCAGTAATATTAGCATTCAAAAATCACTCTCATTAGTAAATACAGTTTTCAGTCTATACGCTGGCTGAACGTAGCTTTATTAATGGCTTGTCCTCCATATTGCAGATGTAATTTAATTAGAGTGAGATCAAGTTAAGTGAGGTATATTATAATTAATGCTATTTGCACCCATTTTAAATGCACAACTGGAGGATATTAATAAGTTTACACATTCATTTCATAACACTGTCCATACATATGAATCTAATGATAAGTGAGTTGTAAAACATGACAAATTCTTCATGTAAATACATACAATTTAGGCTTGAGGACCATTTCTATGTGAAGTGTAATTCCTGCAGCTACTCTTCCCTGTTGCTTTTGCCATCATCTTCCATGCTGTTTTTTAGGCATCTGTTTGCCTCAGACTGTTATCTCCTCTTTTGATCGCTCACTGTAAAGTTTCAGTCAAGAATCTGTGAATTATAACTAAAAGAGTCATCTGTAGTGCCTGATCCATATGTAGGCAAACAACAGTATTCCACCACTGTGGAGGATTTGGCTTGTCTTTTTGTTGTCGAACATTGAGTCAGCTTCATCCCCCACCCGCAGATGTCCTCTGCTCTTAACACACGGTCATCTCTTCCTTGTTTGCTTGCGTTTCTCCCAGTGTACCTGTCGTAAGGACATGGTGAAGATCTCCATGGACGTGTTTGTGCGCTGCCTGCAGCCAGATCGCTACGAGCTATGGAAACAGGGCAAAGACATCACGATGTTGGACCACCTTAAGGCCACTGAGCTCAGCAGCCCCGAACTTGAGACCTGGAGGCAGCAGCGTGTAACCCACCGAGCAAACCTCCTGCGAAGGTGAGAGGTCAAACTACAAAAATATATTTGGTTTTGATACGTAGATTACATGTGTTAAGCCTTACAGTAATGTACGTATCCATAAACCATAAGTAGTAATCTGAATTCATTTGAAAGGTGTCTTGTTTCTCTGTATATTAAAGCTGGAGGGGGAGACTTTGATATATAAAAGAACTGTGAATGATCTGTTACATTCAAGCCCCTGTCAAATGAGTTCACACACTGCTGATTAAGCCTATCAGCGCCCCATAAATCTCTGTGTATTCACAGTATACTGGAGTTTTTGTATTAAACCTATAGTAATGTGTTTTATGCCAACCAGCAATAAGTGGTTTGTGTGATAAAGGTGGGAGCAACGTATCGACAGCAGCAACTCAGTTTGGCAGAGCCTATATGTGATAAGCGTACATTGGTAGCGTTGTGTAATTACTCTCACTGTCAGAAGGGGGAGACAAACGTTATGCACTGAAGGATTAACAACTTCTGCTCTCAAAAGGATGTGCTTTCTTTTGTTGTTTTTGTACATATATATTTATATATATACACACACACACACACACACACACACACACACACACACATATTAGGGTTGAGCCGGAAACTCTGCTGAAACGAGTATCCGGTACGGATAAAGCATTTTTGCTGAGTACGAGTATCATACGAGTAATACGAGTCAATATCTGTGCTCGGATTGAAAAAAAATCGTTATTGCGTAGCTGACTGTGCGCACACCCTCTCTCTCTCTCTCTCTCTGCCGGTCATCAGAGAATTTTTTTAAACTGTCAGCTGCTATAACCAGTTTTTTTTTACTTCACGCACTGAGTGTCTGACACTTTCTTGCTGTGCCCCCCCCTCTCTGTCTCCCTCTTACTCACTCACACACACACACACCCACACACACCAGTCCTGCACCACGAAGCGGGTTCAACAAACCCAAGATATGATTTCGTTATCTGGCTTCACTAATCTTAACAATCCCGATCTGGATAAGTGGCACCACGAAGCTGGTTATCAACTCGGTACATTAACCCAGAGTTTCCCGATCCAGCCAGGAGCGCGTTCACATAAAAGAGGCGGTGTTAGCAGCAGATGACCAAACAGACATGAACAGGTC